>JALIZH010007873.1:0-45463 GCA_030522465.1 Rhipicephalus appendiculatus
CCCTGTCAGGGAAAGGAACAAACATTTGTTGAAGTGAGACCTTGGACGTGTTAACAAACTTTCTATACGCACCATCACTTGACGTTTTTTTACTTTATTCTAAGAACCCTGAATCTCAATGCTCCTTCTTAAATTTCCATTCCGATTTTCTGTCATCTCTGGCTTGATGTTCAGTACCCACGGATTGAAACAGGACAATTCAGGGCCAAGTAACGTAGATACTTTAGTTTCCACCATCTTCAGCTCGGGTGATCAATTTTGACTCAAACGCGGAGATCAGAGCCAATATTATCTTTAGAGACCCGATTCATCGCGACATGGCGTGGCTATCTCGAGCCATTGCGCATAAGAGTGATTTCACTAAAAAATCTCAAGTCCCGTTTTAATCCTTGAGTACTGTACTTCCTAATTACAAGGCAGGGCTAACGATGATGGTTTCGACTGAACACATTTTCTTGATTTTTATCTTGTTCACCCACTTTGAACGCGTCGGCGTCTACGACCGACTTCGTCCCTGAAAGTCGGGGAGACAGCACGGTTGACACTTTGCGAAGAATTCTCTCTGTAATAAACAACAGCTGTCAGGTTCTGTGCCGCTTAGTCAATTCATCCGAAACTAAAAACTGCCCCTTAAAGTGATCCTTCTAAACAACACCACCCAATGTTACTCTACGTCCCTCGTAGAAATTCTGTGCCCCCCTTCACCCCCCTACAATCCCCCCGCCTGAGTCCTCTCCTCCAGGCCGCATACCTTAGCAGCCATATTAGCCGCTACATTTTGCTTTTAGGAGTGGATGATCACGTTGGAATGAATCTTGCAGAAACAAACCTCCAAATTTTAACAAAGACAAAATTGTTTGTGTACCTCACTCATAAAGCACAGTCGCGGCTTGACTCGACCGCTCGTATCCCGGCTAATTGGAAAACTGCGCATTTACGAATGTCATTGTTCTTTTAACTAAACACGCGTTTCAGAAGAGAAGCGACGCCGCAACAGCGCAACTGGAAATATGCGGAGGCGCAGAATGGGTAGCGCCGCTCATCGCCGTTTCCACATACTGCACGGTTCCGGCGAATAAGCTTAGATGGCGCAAGGATCACAGCACTCAGCGCTGTTTTGAGGGAGTAAAAATAAAGAAGAAAGGAAACTACCGTCGAAAAACCTCTTGCTTTATTCGAGTGCACTGAATGATGCGATTCACACTTTCTCCCCATCAATTCTCAGAAAGCTTACTAATAAATCTGAGATGCTAATGAACAACGTCTGTAAATGGGGGCTCGGCAACTGCGCTAGCTCGCTTACACGAAAAACCATATCGACATAGGAAATAATTTCGGAATGGCGACCGGCATAGTGGTAGCAGCTGAAGGCGACGTCTACTTACTGTCAGTGATTTCAAGATAATAGTCGTTCGCATGCTGCTGTAGCCTGAACGGATGTTCGTTGCGGCATAGACGTTTGCGATAGTGTACGTGAAGTGGCCGACTGTCCACACTGGCTCTATTCCACTCTGCGCTTTCTTATCGTTCCTCTTCTCCCTCAATCATTTGTCGGGATGTGATAGCGAAATGCCTTGAACCCCCCCCGCCTTAAGGGCTGGGTTTATAGTTGACGCGTGTTTGTAATAGCAAACGTATCTTCATGCTTAAGCCAAGGAAGAAATGAGAGCTGGGCTGCCCGGCTGATATGCTAACCATGTAAGTATTACAAAAAAAAAAAATAGCGCGGAAATGTCTAAATTGTGCTTATTCACTTAAACTGCGAGCTATATTTCAGAAGCCTTCTTGAGCCCAATGTGTCATTGTGAATGCGCAACGCTGTAATATCCAAATTTCATTTCTGACACCAGCCTTGTTCGAACGTTCGAAATGTACCATTTATCTTGTCACAAGTATTTACCGGTGGTAATTCTCTAATAAAATTATGGAAGAAATTTGGCGATGCAGACAGCTTCGTGTGTGTCGCTTTGCTGCACACTGAATTTCATAGCTTAAAGTCAATTAGCGTTGAATGTAAGTTTCTCTGTCGCTTTCACAAAACGTAGTGAGACAAATGTACAATGTGTTTGATGTATAAACTGGTAATAATAAATCCCTGAATCAGGCATTTACTTAACATACCCAGGAACGACACTAAGGTATTAGTGCTAGCGCACGCATGAAGTGGAACTAGGAATGGTAATAAACCATTAACCGAATACAGTCTACGACAAAAAAAAAAAGAACAAGGAGGAGGGAACATATTAATCAAGAACCGCAACGAGACTACAGTAAAACAAGAAATACAGGAGGACAATAATGACAAAGACACTTCACATACAATCATGCAAAAAAAAAAAAAAAGCACTAGATAAACCTGAAAAAAATGAAGGAGGAGAAAAGGAATTGTACAACGTGTGAATCATGTTCTTTTGGAAACAGCTCAAAGCTCGACAAAAAAATGGATAATGGCGAGCGCTGAAAAACACCGAGATTCAGGAATTAAGCAGGATAAAGACATTGTACCCCGTGGACATTTCAGTGTTGGCAGAAGCAGACAGGTGCATGAAAAGGTCTGTGGCCTTATTACCTCTAGTTATCTAACGCGGAAGTCGGAAAACAGCACAACTGAATAGCTAAGGGGAAGTTATCATACGATGAAGAAGTTTGAAAAGGCAGAGCAGATCAGTGCGATTTCGTCGATGTGCCAATATCTGAACACTGCTAGAAGATCTGGAGTTATTGCGAAAAAACCAATGGTTATACATTCTTGGGTATTTTTTATTGCGATAGCAATTATATGGACACTCTCAGCTGATTTTTGCCGTCGCCGTCATGACCTGGATATGTATATGTATTTGTTTGTATGAGAAAGGCGCAAAGAAAAATAAATTAGTAGAAAAAGGTTCCATAGCACCTGACCGGGGATTCGAACCAGCGACCCCTCGCTCCGCAGCCCGCTGCGCTAGACAACGCAGTCACGCGCCATGCTTATGCCGGCGCTATAACGGTGAGCTATTTATATCATAGAGTTTCATACAATAATACCTAGAGGGTAATCTGGCGCTAGTGTCTATGCGCTTGTACCACCATGGGAATGATGGGAAATACAGGCTTCGGATCTGCTTCGGATGGTTTACATTCTTGAGATTCGCGACGCTTGTTTGCCGAGTGTAAAACAAAGTGATATGAAGTTATTTCCAATTAAAACTTGCTTCTTTTTTTGTACGCAAAACTTATTGTAAAAAAATTCGCGTGACCGTGAGATGGAAGTGAAACCTGGACTAATTAAACCACCAGGGTATGCGTTGCTCTGCAATTGTGTTCCAGATTTGACATCACAATTTAATGAATTATTCTTTATAACACCTCAAAACAAACACGCTTGTTTTTCCCTCGAAAGTACGCATTATATATTTATAGAAATAACAACACTGTATTGATAAGAAACACTTAACGTATCGTCTGCTGCGACGCCAGGTGCGTCTGTCGAAGTGGCCTGCCCTCAACGCATCCCTAATTTTGTTGCCAGGACGAGTCAGAGGAGCGTGACGTTGCGTCTACTTCGCTTCGCCGTCGTTTTGCAGTCGATCTGAACGAGTTTTGGCAAGAGGCGCTTATAAAAAACGTGAACTCTATGCGATATCCTGCACTGGCATGAAACACTACGTCTATGCGCAGCGGTGAGTGCACGACGCTTTGCTAAAACTGTCAAATACAACCTGTAAGGCTACAACGTCGCAGCAAACCAAGAGATCTAGTGGTCTTCAGCCTCTTTGAACAACAAGAGCAGTGCTTGAGTGCTCTGTACCGCACCCCACAACCCAAGCTGCGCGAAGAACGAAATGTAACTGTAGAAGAAGATCCGTAGACAGTTCGCTAGCTAATGCTATCCAATCCAAAGCCTGTACTTCCCATCATTCCCATGGTGGTACAACGATCGCAGCGCCAGATTCATCTCTAGGTTACTGTATGAAACTCTACGATTTATATCCACCATGTAGCGCTCGCGGTACGCAGATCTCGGAGGAGCTTGAACGTGTTTTCGATCACGCAACGCTGCTACATTTTCGTACAAAGCGAAAAATGCCCTTGATACGCGCACGAAAAAGTGGCCCCCCTTCTGTGCCCACTCATGATGTAGAAGGAAATAAAAAAATTACACCATCTCCCGCTAAAGGGAACCATGTGTAGATGTGATGCAGCGGGCGCTAACGCTTACACTGGCGGCGGCTTTGACGCTGGCGCTCATCGCAGCGTTGCGCAGGAGAGAAAACTGGGGAGGCGCAAAGCAGGCAGTGATGGAGCAGTGTTTCCTACTGGAACATGCCAATCGCAGCTAATGGGCAATGAGAGACAGAAGACTCCGACTGGACACAGAGACCCGCACTCCGCTTTTAGTTTAACGCGCACGCTGCGAATTTTTATTCTTCAACAACGCACAGGAGAAATCTCCCACCGGCACCACCTTGGAGGTCAAGATCTATTGCCATATATACGGGGTGGCCAGTGAACGGTTGTGCAGCGCGAGCAGTCGGTTTTTTCAACCAAGAAACTCGCTAGCAGACGCTGCCTGCGTCGGCGTCGCGAGGCGAGAGAGGGGGGGGGGGCGTAGGAAAGGAGAGAGAGGGGGGGACGCGCATGCGCAGTGGGAGCAGGGATGCCTAGAGGAGAGAGGGGGGAGTGTAAGAGGGGAGAGAGGAGGGGAGGCGCATGCGCAGTGAGGGTGTGGTTGCCGCGGGGAAGGGATGCCTAGAGGAGAGGGAGAGGAGGTTTTTCATTTTAATTTTTTAAAGGGTTTGTGCATGCGCAGTAAGGGTGGTCACGCCGCACACCACCACCGGACTAAGCTTCGCCATAAGATGCTTCACATCTAAAAAAATTGGGGGGACCCTTAAGCTTCGCCTTTAAGAGTTGAACGCGATAGCGATATCCCTCTCCTCTATCTTTTCCCTCCTCCCGAAAGAGTAAGCAGGCGTTGTGCCCCTCCAGGTGGCAGTTGCCAGCTTGCTCTCTCCCTCTTTCATATGTGTCCTTGTGTATCTGTGTATGCAAATCAAATAAATAAATAAATAAATATCCCGTCCCTAGTGCGTACTTCAATCACTTACTGCATACTATGTAATGGGTAGTATGCTTTAAACCTGGAGAAATTATGCGCGGCAAATGTGGGAAATGTTTTCGAACTTGCTATGCATCCACTACGTGGTGTTAAGGGAATACGCGCAGTAAGGTGTGTGCCGTTTGTAATGGGTGGCTGGCTTTAAACTGTGAAATCGTTATGATAGTCACATATTATTACGCCCGATGACAATGTACGCTTGTACCACGCAATATTCCTGGGATATTACATGTTATATTGCGACGCCTATATAAAGGACGCTTGCGTTTGCGAAGCATGCAAGTTATTTTCACTGCATTTCCAAGCAGAGGAAGTTATTTTCACAGTATTTCCAAGCAGAGGCATGGCTGTGTGGTAGAACACCTGCTTGCCACGCAGGCAACCCGGGTTCGATCCTCACTCGTACCCGAAAAGTTTTTATTATTTATTTTATTTGCATCTTTCTCGATTTTTCGGTCACGGACAAAATGATGATTTTTCGGTCACGGACAAGATGATGATTTTTCGCTCACAACCAACGACGCCGACGCCGACGCCGGAATTTCTGCGAAACGAGCTCTTTAACGCTATCGCGTTAATATCACGCCATATCCACGAAGTGAATGTTGATGAGTGGGCGAAGCTCGATCGTTTTCATCCATGGCAGAAAGAGAATGTGTGGTCTGGAACGCGCTTATACTTCATGGTCATCAGTGTCATCGTCATCGTTATCACGTGTAGTGGGTACATTCCGCTATACTAGAACGCTTTTATACTTCATCGTTATCACGTGTAGTGGGTACATTCCACTATACTGGAACGCGCGTCAGGCGTCATCGTCATCTTTATCACGTGGAGTGGGTACATTCCACTATACGTGGCTACCTACCTACCTACCTACTACTACTACTACTACTACTACTACTACTACTACTACTACTACTACTACTACTACTACAGAGGAGGGACAGACCCACACCCTAAGGAGCTTCGCCCCTAAAAGAACTCCGGGAACACTTTGCGTCAAACACCACCGCGTGGCAGGAGACGCAGAGGGGTAATTCCACCGTGCCGCAGTTTAAAAGAAAAAGAAATATGAAACAGCGTCGGCTTCCGCATTGTGGACACTTTCAGCGCGTTGCTCAAAGACAAACACGTAACAACTTTCACGGTTGTTAGTTTAAGCTTGTCCTGTGTATACCTATATGCGTCCTTTTCGAGCGTCCTGCTCTGTGCTGCAGCAGGAGCGCTGCAAGTATCGAGCTGATTGTCGTTCTTCGTTTGACATTCTAATTTCTTGCTATCGCATTCGTTGCTTCGCACCTAGTGGCGAAACTGTGACCTTTTTCTGGACATGTTCTATACTATTACTGCTGGGTTTATACCTTTCGAGATTACCAACGCATATTTCAGTTGGGGAAGGCAAACTATGTACAATTTCCCGAAAGGAAAATTGTACACATTTTGAATTTTTTCAACAGCAACAATACTATTACTACTACTACTACTATACTACTACTACTACTGCTACTACTACTACTAATAATAATAATAATGTCAGAAAAAGTTACAGAGCATACTTGCTCTCCACAGGGTATCATGAACAGCACGAACGGCCTATTTTAACGCCAGAGCGTTAAAGAGCTCGTTTCGCAGAAATTGCGGCGTCGGCGTCGGTGTCGGCGGCCGCGGCGGCGTCGTTGGTTGTGAGCGTAAAATAATCATCTTGCCGTGACCGAAAAATCGAGAAAGATGCAAATAAAGTAACTAATAATAATTTCCGGGTCCGAATGAGGATCGAACCCAGGCCGTCTGCGTGGAAAGCAGGTGTTCTACCATACAGCCACTCTTCTCCTTGGGATAACTTTTAAAATAACTTCCTCTGCTTGGAAATGCAGTGAAAATAACTTTCATGCTTTACAAACACACGCGTCCTGCATACAGGCGTCACAATACAACATGCAATATCGCAGTAATATTGCTTGGTACAAGCGTACATTGCCAACGGGCGTCAGAAGATGTGAAAATCATACCGTCATTGTGGTTCAAAGCCGTGCACCCATTACAAAAGGCACGCACGTTACTGCGCGTATTCCCTTAAGACCACGTAGTGGGTGCATAGCAAGTTCGAAAACATTTCCCGCATTTCCCGCGCATAATTGCTCATGGTTTAAAGCATGCTACCCTTTACACAGTATGCACTAAGTGATTTAATAAAGGGAAAACAGACAACCACCCGTTTGTAGCTCGAAGCCACAAGGAAATCCGTACGGATTTCTCAGAAAGAAAAGCTTCTTAGTTGCCGAAAAATTCGTCCTGGTCCGGGGTTCGAACCCGGGACCAACGCCTATCCGGGGCGGTCGCTCTACCAATTGAGCTAACCAGGAAGCTAGCCATTGGCAGCGCGAGGGCGAATCCATCGACAACTCCATATGCTTCGAGTTGTCGATGGATTCGCCCTCGCGCTGCCAAAGGCTAGCTTCCTGGTTAGCTCAATTGGTAGAGCGACCGCCCCGGATAGGCGTTGGTCCCGGGTTCGAACCCCGGACCAGGACGAATTTTTCGGCAACTAAGAAGCTTTTCTTTCTGAGAAATCCGTACGGATTTCCTTGTGGCTTCGAGCTACAAACGGGTGGTTGTCTGTTTTCCCTTTATTAACCCTTCCGCCACCTTGCGGGATTCCGCAGAACTCATTTGCACTAAGTGATTTAAGTACGCACTAGGGACAGGATATCGCTATCGCGTTCAACTCTTGAAGGCGAAGCTTAAAGGTCCCCCCATTTTTTTCTTCTATAAGTACCATTGCATTTGTGTATGGGAGGACCCCAGATGAATTTGTCATTATCTTTGCTGTCCATTATGCCGCATCGACACCTAACTACATCCCACTCATCTTTACGTCGCCTGCGTCAACCTTCAACAAGTACGCTTGACAAATTGACTTATCACAGATACAGCTCGGATGGCCTGAGGTTCGTTTCAAAAGGTCATGTTGCGACATTTAGACGAGGGGCACAACATATCAATAACAGATCAACGGCCGCCGACATATCAACACCAAAGCTGCAGAGAAATCTTCCACTATAACACATGTAACAGCGCGCGAAACTGGAAAAGGACAACAGAGACAGAGTGTAAAGAGCGCTGACTTCCCTAACCATCCTTGACTATACTTCCACTATAGCTTTTTATTTTAGATGCGAAGCATCTTATGCTCGGGGCTCTGTCCGTCCCTCCCGCGTCCCGCGTCCCCCGTCCGGCCACTTTCATGAATTAGGGAAGCACCCATTATGGGAACCAGAACACTGTAGTAATATGAAGGCCGTCAACCACTACTACAGTCATCAGAGTCATGGCCGAGAGCACAGAGAGGCTGCTTAGCAATGGCTAGGCAAGTGGTGTCTGTCGCCCAGGTTGACCCCATTCCTTGATCTTGCTTGCATGTGTTTGGAGGGGGCTTAGTCCGTCCCTCCTTCCCACACCACCACAGCGCATGCGCGTCCCCTCCCCCCTCTCTCTCCTACGCTGACCCCCCTTTCTCTCCTCTGGGAATCCTCTACTCTACGGAGCGTCCCACACTCCCCACAGCGCATGCGCGCCCTCTCTCCTCTAGGAATCCTCTACTCTACGGAGCGGCGCCCGCGTCCCACAGCGCATGCTCATCCTCTCCTCTGGGAATCCTCTACTCTACGGAGCGGCTCCCGCGTCCCCCCCCCTTTCTCTCCTCTCCTACGGTCCCCCCCCCGTCCTCTCCTCTAGGAATCCTCTGCGGAGCGGCGCGCACGACAGGTGGTGTGACAGCTGCATACTCCGCTGGGGGGCGCCACGGTAGTTCCGCGGTATGAAAATGACGGAGCGCGCGCGCCTCATTCTCTCTCCTGTGCAGCGCCGCGATGAGCACCCGGACCGCTGCCGTGAATTGAGAGCGGCGACGTTCCTCCCGCTCAAGCTAATTATCTCCCCGCTGCTTCGCATCCACACATGGTTCCCTTTAGCGGGAGATGGGGAAGTTTTTTTTCCCTTTTTTTCATTGTGAGCGTTCAGTGGTGATTCAACAAAAAAAGTTTCTTGGTAGCTGTTGTACGGCCTTTTATTTCATTATTGAGACACGCCACGAATGGTCTACTTTGGTGGTTTCCGAGTATTGCTTCACCTTTGAAGTGGCATCTCACTGGTCGGCAAACTTACTCGTAGTCGAATCACTGCTTAACGCAGACTCAAACCCACCCATTAGTCTGAATGAGCTCGCCTGAGTAGAATGTTGATGATACGAAGTCGAAGCGAGCACTAAGCAGAAAAAAATTCCGGCAGATCCGACGCACTATGGAAACAGGTTTCATGCGAAGCTGTTAGCGAGCGAGTGGTTTCTTTCTTTCTTTCTTTCTTTCTTTCTTTCTTTCTTTCTTTCTTTCTTTCTTTCTTTCTTTCTTTCTTTCTTTCTTTCTTTCTTTCCTTCCTTCTTTCTTTCTTTCTTTCTTTCATTTTTTTCTTTCTTTCTCACTTTCTTTTTTTTTTTTGTCTTCGAGCAAAGTTTTACGAAGTAGGTCGACGTCTTCGTGTAAATTGAGTAGTTAGCCAGAACTCTTTTAACGACACCAGAGTCTTGCAGGACAGAAGGTTATGCCGCCGGTGGCATACAATACTTCAGTGAGCTCGACGTATCTATTGAGGTGTGAGCGTGCGTGTGTGTGTTTGGATGGTGGTTTGTGAGAGGTAGAAAAGAACCCGGGGCACTTTTTCGTTTCTTGTGTTTTCGAACGAACAGCGCATCGCGGAAAGTACGCGTAAATTAGAGTTCGTGAGTTACACGTTCTGGAGAGATGTTCCAGGAAAGACTCGAACACAGTATACGTATAAGAAACGCACGGAATATAAATCAGTTTAGTAACTCAAGCATATACCTAAAGAAAAAAAGAACTTCGCTTCACCATTAATTGTCTGGCAGCTCACGTCTTCTGACACTGATTAAAATGTGATTATCCTTTCCTTCACAAGTCCTCACTCAAGCTTACTGGATTGAAAGGACTTCACTCAGTTTATTTAGAGTTTGCTTAGTGTCACGTTTTCGTGCAGGCTCGCTAATTTATTTATAATTCATGGCTTGAAAATTATAAAGGACGTGACTTGCTCGCGCAACCGCAAAAGCTCATGCCATAGTTCTCGTGCTATTGCAATGTCTTCCCTCCCAACCCTACTCAGTATGACTCACTCACACTCACCCCAGCAATACAGAGCGATGATAAGCAGAAATGATTTAACAAAGAGATGATAATACATCGTTCAAAGTCTAAGACTGCTGGTGAAACAAGCGCAGATGACACTCTGACGCGTGGTCACACAGATTTGACGTGATAGCCGAGTAAAATGCCATGATGAACGTGATTTTACGCGATTACCCGCATGAACCAGCTTCATTACTAGAATCAAGATCAGTTTACTTATGTCAAGAAAACACTGACAATGCCAAGAAATGTGTATACTGATGGCGATCTCGCAGCTAGAAACTCAATTGGTAACACCTGTGCATGACGAGAATGAAACAAACGGCGAGGACAATAGATGAGATCTGGCTCTATAATATCATATTTAATGACTTGACTCAAACGATAAAAAATGAGGGGCGGTAACCACTATTCAAGTACAAGGTTATAAAGAATAATAATAGGTAAAACCACAATAATACAATATCCAAAAAAAAAAGAAGCAAAAAAAAAAAGAAACGGTTGAGTGCATCTAGGCATGAAATAGCCACCGGCAAAGCAGATTGGTTGGAGATGATACTTGTCGCAATCTTAATAGGCGGTCACGACTCCGCGCAGAGCTGAAAGCTTACTAAGGCGGATTAAACATGTTCTGAACTGAGCCTAGCTGCAAGTCTCGTCTCGGCCAAACATCATCCGCGCCGGGCCGGACGCTGCCGGCGTGGCCATGCAGTGTGGCGCCATCTCTCGAACTAGGTAGAGAACAACGAGCGCCGCAAAACTCACTCACGCACCGCTGGCGTAGAAAAGAACACAGGCAACCCTGTCTGAGCGCCAAAAGAGGACAATCAATGCTAATACTGGAAGTTTTGACGACCTGGGGTTCCTTAACGTGCACCTAAATCTAAGTATACACGAGCCTCGACCATGTTGCCTCCATCGAAATGCGGCCGCTGCGGCCGGGATTCAATCTCGCGACTTTAGGGGCAAGGGTCGAGCACCATATAACCACTAGACTACCACGGCGGGTCAAGATGCCAAATATATAATGTCCTGTATCTATCTTGTATTGAAAATGACAAATAAGACTTCAGCGCAGTAAAAGTGACAGCTTCATTGACATTGTGAAAAAGCATTAAGAAGAACGCAGGGTGAATATTTTAAGTGCGGAGCACTTTAGGGGCCCGGCTTGTCGTCCATCCATGCATCTCGTGTGGCGTGATCACGTTCACAGTAAGCGCTCAATACGCGCCATAACAAGGCTAGCAGTGCTTGAAACCAGGTTACTATGAACGAACAAGGTCTAAAATAATATAATTAACAGAAATAACCATGAAGTAATCGCAATAATTAACTAAAAATCACTGAAAAGGTCTCGGAAACCTGCGGCTGTCTCCGTAGCCGCGCAAGAGACGGCGCCACCGCTTCGCCGAGCGAGCGAATGCTCCTCTTCCTACGCTGCGCCGGCGCTGCGTCGCTACATCTGATCTGGGAAACAACCTGAGGGAACTCGCTGAAGACGACGCGTATCTCAAGTGCAGTAACAAGCAGGAAGTCTATAAAGTGCAGCAAAAAGTAGCGCACTTGTCACACACCGAGTTTGCAAATCTCCATAGCAATAGGCATCTTTCTATCTATCGTTTCTTTCTATCTTTTTTTTCGTTCTTCCCTTTCTCTTTGTCTATCTCTCTCTAATTCACACTTCATTCTTTTACCCTTTCTCTCTCTCTATTTGTTTCTCTTTTCTCCCTCTTTCTTTCTCTTTTCAAGTTTCCAGTTTCAAGTTTACTTCAGTTATTAGTACAGAAAAAAGGAACATCGTACAGGGTAAATATACAGGAGGAGGTCCGAAAGCACAAGGCTGCAGGGGGGACCTCCTCTTTAAAATGTATAACAACAATTACTTAATTAGCAGTAATTACTTAATTGCTATGTTTTTTTGTATCTTTTTTGTGTCTGTGGCTTCCTATCTCTTACTCTCTTCGTCTGTTTTTTTGCTCTGTCTCTGTATTAAGTGCTGAGCACTTTAGGGGGTCGGGCTGTCCTATGCTGTCGTGTGCTGTAGTATGCTGTAGTATTCTGTCGTCGTCGCTTGGCGTAACGCTTCATGTGTAGTATATTGAGCGCGCTCGCACCAAGGAGAAGTCTTCTTTCTCTTGTTCTTCGAATGGCTGGATGATGATCGCTTATTATCATCAGCAAAAAAAAACAACTAGTGCGGTAACACTGACAGTTGGGCAAGTTGTTATGTGTTCATGATTAAAGACGGCGCAGAGAACACGAGACTTCGTTTGTGTCTCGTGTTCTTTGTGCCGTCTTTAATCATGAACTAGTGCGCTTGGCCGTAACGCAGGCAAAAACATGTATAAAGATTAAAAAAAAAAGAAGAGGAAGCAAGCGTGGCATAGAGAGAGTAAGGGAAAACAATCGGAAGAAAAAGAGGAAGAGCAAGAAAGGAAAGAAATAAAGGTAGAAAAAAAGACAGAAAAAACGATAAAAGCGAGAAAGAAAGAAAGAAAGAGAGGAGAAAAGAAAAGGAAAACCGAAGAGAAACAAAGATGGCTGCCCAGCTCTGCACTTCCTTCAGGTTTGGCACCACTAGCGCGAAGCTGCCTTATTTTTTCCCCCTTTCTTTTTCTCTATTTCTCTCTTTGTCTTTCTTTTGATCTCATCCTTTCTTGCCCACGTGGTAAACCCATCTCATGTGCGGAGCACTTTCGGGAGCCGGGCTGTCCTATGCTGTGATCGTATGCTGTCGTCGTCGCTTGGCGTAACGCGGGCAAAACCACATATAGCATAGCCGTCTGAACGCGCGCACGCGCCAAAGAGAAGTCTTCTTATTTTTGTTCTTCGAGCGCCTTGATGATGATCTTAACGCAGGCAAAACCACATATAGCATAGCCATCTGTAGCATATTGAGCGCGTGCTCCCGCCAAACATAAGTCTTCTTCCTTTAGTTCTTAAGTGCGGAGCACATTAAATAAAAACGCGTATAAAAATTGAAAAAAAAAAAAGAGGAAGCAAGTGAGAAACAGAAAGAGAGAAAGAAAGAGGAAAAAAGGCAGAAAAAAACTGGTAAATACAAAAAAGAAAGAAAGAGAGGAGGAATGAAAGAGAAAACCGAAGAGAAACAAAGAAGGCTGCCCAGCTCCGCACTTCCTTCAGGCTTGGCACCACTAGTGCGAAGGTGTTTGTTTTCGTTTCTTTGAGCAGAGTAGAGAAATGGTAACGACTTGTTTTGTCTTGTAACTAACTGCAGATTGGTAGTAGTAGGGGACCGGTTATTCCAACGGCTTCGAGTTCAGCGCATAAAAAAAGCGCTCTACATGCCTTGTGCAAGCTTTGATCATCGCCAAACCTGAGGGGTGTAACTGACCAAGAGAACCTGATCGAATAGACTCATAAGTACACGTGCTGTTCTTCAAATGTTTGTGGAGGTTCCCGAATGAGTTGAAAAGAGGTCGCCTAATTTCCCTTCTCTAGGCGGGAAATTCGACTTCAAACGTTGTATCACATCCACCGATTGCGCTTTCCAGTTGTGTCAGAGCAATAATAAAGTATATGGTTGTATAGCACGAATAAAGTAGTTGTCGCGAACATTACAAGTTCTAATTAGACTCTATGACCTGATGCAAGAGCAATCGTTAACGCAATAGCGTGAAAGATCTCGTTTCGTAGAAACTCCGGTGTCGGCGTCGGTATCGGTTCGGCGTCGTTGGTTGTAGGCGAAAAGTTGAGATAGGTGCAAATAACTAAATAATAAAAATGATCGGTTAGAGTGGGAATTGAATACAGGCCATCTGCGTGTAAAGCAAGTGTTATACCCGAGAACCAACGCGAGTGCGTGGTTTCGGCTCGGAAAAACAAAAAACTGGGGAAGGGGCGAAGCATGCAGTGTACGCCGGTGTTTCCCGCAGCAAAGTCGCTGCTAATGGGCAGTAAGATACAGAAGAAGGAGGAGAAGAAGAAGAAGAAGAAGAAGAAGAAGAAGAAGAAGAAGGATAAGATGAAGATGACCATGATTTGGGGACGTGTGCACGTAGCGCCATCTCTCGTCGGTGACAGCGGTGGCCTGCCGTAACTGAATGGGAAATAGGCTTAAAAAAAGATATCTGACGAAAAAAGCTACGTATCAAAAACAACTCCCGGTTCTGTACAGCAGAGACCTATTTGAACATTCGGTTAAAATTACAGTGTCGCACTGTTAACCGCATAGCTTCCAAGAGTGTTTAATATTTTACAATGGGGCCCCATGTGTTTCTAATCGGCGGTGTTCAATTGTCCTGGGAAGCCACATACTTTGTAGTGCGATACTGCAATTTTGCCCAAATGTTCCAGCAGGCATCTGCTGTATAGAACCCGGAGTTGTTCTTGCAACTGCCTTTTTTCAAGAGATATAATTTTTTCTTGCGCCCATTTCCCTCTCAGCTATGGCAGGACGCCGTTGCTGCCGGTGAGAGATGGCGCCAAGTACAGATGTCCCCAAATCCTGGGAATATTAAGAAATGCCTGACCGAGGTAATTCGCCACATTGTCTTGAGAGCGATTTTTCTTATGAGGCACTAATGGTGATAAGCCTGAAACCGGGCCAGTAGGGAAGGGTGTTTCAGCTCCACTAACGTCATCGGAAAACTGCGTCGTAATGCAACTTACCGTAAGGGGCTTCTTACGGTAAGCTGTGGTCCGTAATTCTGTCTCTGATTGCCCATTAGCAGCAAATTTGCCGCAAGTAGTCTTCGCGTTGCACACCGCGACATGCTACAAAGTATGCTTATGCTTTACATGAGAAAATTTGGCATCTGAAACCAATTTTGAGACGGAACTTCACAGATTTAGATTAATTAATGGAACTAAATCCTGATACTTCGTCTGCTATTTGTTGGGCTTCTTCATTTTTAGTGGTCCGGCGCGATTAGTGGGATTTACCCAATTTTTGTGGTGCACACCCGTTTATGATGGAGCGTGGCGACATGACACGCCGACAAGCCGAGACCCTCAGGTGCTTCGCCCCCCTAAAAAAATAAAATAAAAATAAAAACCTAAGCGAATCTCATGCAGTTCGAGGGGTCTCCTTATCGCATGTAATATTGCGTGGCAGAAGCGTAGGATCGCACCAGATGTCGAGACATGTGAACTGGGCTTCTAATGGGTGATTTAAAGGCTCACCTAATGCGTGCACCGTCGTTATAAAAGTAGGCGGCAATCCGCTCACGCATGTACAACTGTGCGTGGTCCTTTTTTTTGTTCTTGCTAGCAGGTGATCTTAGTTCAGAAAAGAGTGGGTAACTGCATAATTACGCACACTGGTCTGAACTATATCACCTAAGAATTTTAGGGCACTGCAAAGCGTCAAGTTTTTTTCTTGGTCTGGTACATATTTGTGAGAAAATAAAACAACTTTCTACGTCATAATCCAATCACCTGTGACATTAAGTACCATAGCACTCGGTTGCCGGCCGCGTAGCCGCATTTTGATGGGGGGCGAAGTACAAAAAAGTCCGTATACTTAAATTTATTCGTTCCCAACCTCTTTTCTTATTGGAGCATCTTCAGACTACTATACCAATCGCATTTTACATATCCATTTAAATCAACTTGCCATTGCAGTGGTGGCTGCATACTTTCATGCCAATAAGCATCTAGAGGGCCCTTTAAAAGTGCGCAATCTTAGTCATTCGTTATATTTTTTGGACATCAGAACCTCAGAGACGTGAAAAAGCGCATCATTGTGTTTGGGATGGGCGTTCAAAGAACCGTCACTTTCAAAAAATCATTCGAATCGCACCGACACCGTCTGGGTAGCGTAGGTTCGCAACACGCAATGCGAAGTCGTGTATGAAAGCAAAAGCACGTTCATATTGATTTTCGTAGAGAATCAATTTGTAATAACGTAGTTTGGTGCCGCGTCTTACGCCATGTCGCTCTCTTCGTTTCAACCGTCGTTCCTGACGTTCAGCCTATAAACGGGCGTGTTGCCATTTGCTGGCTTCTCAGTAATTGGTTCTGAGCGTCAAAGCGGGCGTTTGAGAATATATTAAAGAAATTGTGGCTTCTTTTATTTGGCAGGCGCAACCAGACATGATTTTCTGGAAGCAATGGAGACACTCGATAATTCAGCGAACGGTCGGGTGATACTTTGTGTACCGCAGCAAAAACGACATTTTTCGTACGAGGAACGAAAAGTGTCGGCTAGCTAACACGAGAAGAAAAAAAAATGAAGGACACTTTGTAAATTCCAAAGTGTGTTCGGCGAACGCCTGTGCCCATTGAGACGGCGTCGGTCAGAATGGAACGCGATGCGCGCGTCTCCCTTCTTGCATGATTGGACACGTGGGCACAGCGACGCTATGCAAGGAAAGCGCGAGCGCTGTAGAGTCCGACGCGACCGGCGTCCGTTGGCGCGCCCCGGCGGCCACCTGGCACCGTGCCAGGGCACGGACGGACGGACGGACGGACGGACGGACGGACGGACGTGAGCATGAGACATAAAAGGCTTTCGCCTTAATATTTCATGGCGTGCCACACACGCCACAGGCGTACGACTACGAGTGGCTCCAGCCGTCACGTATGGTTCGTACACAAAGTCAAAAGCACCCGTGGTCTCTTAAACTCAAAGCAGGAGCGATTTGCGGAGCGAGTTGAATCAGTAAGCATTTATTTTTACCATTTCGCGTGACTTTTTATTGCTTGGCGTCTCTTGCCTGCCCTCTAAACGCGAACGTACTCTTTCGGTGCAGTACTCGGCCTAAACCAAGTGAGGTAACTTCACCTTTCTTCTCTCATATTTATTCAATTAATAAAAAAAGCGCAGCATTCGTGGCTAGCTCTGGCAGACGCCTTTTGGTTAGCGCAACTTTCGCTGAAGCAGGCTTTTTGGGTGCGTTTCGTACATGTGCAACTACCTGTTGTACGGTGCTATCATTAAGAAAAATGATGATTTTCAGCCCCGTAGTCGTACTCGTGGTAGAAAGGGTACGAATAACAAAAAATTGGTTTACTGCTGCAGTCTAGGTGTACGTGTCAGGAGGAAGTGGTTGGGTGTGTGTGTGTGTGGGGGGGGGGGGGGGTCACATAATTTTCGAAGATACTGCAACATATGAGCTACAGCCGAGAATTATCTTTTCAATTTTTATCTCTATCCTAATCCACTGTATGAACTAAAGCTTCCGCCCCTCCAGTGTTCGAAAGGTTACACTTTTGAGTTAAGTTGGGAACTGTATGCTTGCGCGCTACAATGTATGCATAGCTTTTAGATGTGAAGCATCTTATGGCGAAGCTTAATCCGGTGGTGGTGGTGGTGGTGTGCCGCGTGCCCTCCCTTACTGCGCATGCGCAAACCCTTAAAAAAAATAAAAAAACTCCTTTCCCCCCTCTCTCTACTCTGGGCACCCTCCCCGCGGCAACCACACCCTCACTGCGCATGCGCCTCCCCTCCTCTCTCCCCTCCTACGCTCCCCCCCCTCTCTCCTCTAGGCATCCCTGCCCGCGGCGTCCACACTCCCACTGCGCATGCGCGTCCCCCCCTCTCTCTCCTCTCCTACGCTCCCCCCCTCTCTCCTCTAGGCATCCCTGCCCGCGGCGTCCACACTCCCACTGCGCATGCGCGTCCCCTCCTCTCTCTCCTCTCCTACGCTCCCTCCTCTCGCCTCGCGACGCCGACGCAGGCAGCGTCTGCTAGCGAGTTTCTTGGTTGAAAAAACCGACTGCTCGCGCTGCACAACCGCTCACTAGCCACTCCGTATATATGGCAATGGATTTTGACCTGCAAGGTAGTGCCGGTGGGAGATTTCTCCTGTGCGTTGTTGAACAATAAAAATTCGCAGCGTGCGCGTTAACTAAAAGCGGACTGCGGGTCTCTGTGTCCAGTCGGAGTCTTCTGTCTCTCATTGCCCATTAGCAGCGATTGGCATGTTCCAGTAGGAAACACCACTCCATCACTGCGTGCTTTGCGCCTCCCAAGTTTTCTCTCCTGCGCAACGCTGCGATGAGCGCCAGCGTCAACGCCGCCGCCAGTGTAAGCGTTAGTGCCCGCTGCTTCACATCTACACATGGTTCCCTTTAGCGGGAGATGGTGTAATTTTTGAATGTATTTCTTGTACGGATCATGTGCGTAGGCCGTCAAACAAACAAGGCGTGTAGGAAACCAAACCTTGAAAAAAAAAAAAAGTCACCTAACAGATCTGCTGTGCTGGCCTCTGGCCTTTTTCATAACTGCTGGAACCCCTACCAAACCTTAGCTTGGGACTCAAAACATCATGTGGTGATAAGCCATAAAGACAACATACTTAATTATTGTCAGCACTAGAAATTTGCAAATTATCACAGAACAGAATGAGGGAAAGTGACGTATGCCTTGAAGTATCGCACGCGTATGGTGACTATATGGGGCGCCACAACCCCGGTATGCGAAATTTTGTAGCGAGCCTACACCAGAAGCGTAATCGCGTAATTTGATCCGTGTAATTTGAACCGCATTTGCCGCACTAATCGCAACAGTTATCGAGTCAGTGACTTTGTATACTAGGACATCAAGCCAACAGAAAATGAAGCTAAGGGGAACGGTCAACTCGATGGATTCCGCTTTTAACGTTAACTGGCGGAGTTTAGTGAATAAATTTTATAGGGATGTTGTATTTCATGTCAAATGCTACACGTGTGAAAAACGACGCTTTAGTCAAACCAGGCTGGGAGGATTATTTAAGGATGTCAGATCTCATTCAACAAATTTGGGTTAGTGGAGTGTATCAAAGAAGGATTTGCAAATTTTAAGCAACTAGCAGTCAAAGAGAGACAAAGAATGTGGCACGGAAAACCAAAGTGAAACAAGTACATCATGCACTATCATGAAGAGACATGCTTTTTGCATTTCTGCTCATTTCTTACCGTCCATCGCGAGAGAAAAAGATAAAGGACGCACGTTACGAAAAACGCTAGTCGTTGTGCTATATTAAGGCGGAGCCGCTGTGTACGGCGTAAACAAACAGGGCAACAGATTTCTTTCTCCCCTCTCTGCTCGCACTTTATGACACCGTTTTACTCGTTAAAAGAAAGCAGACTACAAGAGCTGGGCGCCACTCGCTATGCATGCATGCACGCCTGCTTGTACATAGATTACTGTCCAAGCGGAATAAACGCGATAGCACGCAATATGCCGGGCGAAGAGAAAAAGTGATGGTTGCTGACGCTCAGCAGACGAACAAAGTTTCGCAAACGACGCCTTCTCGCGCATCTCTCTCAAGCAAGGATCATCAATTAGCTGGGCCGCAGGGGAGTGTGCAGGGGACATTGTCACGCACAAGCGCCGGTGGTGTAAGATCTTTCCCCCGGGTAATGGAGAGCCCATATCATAAAACGGCAAGGATAAATGACATTGATGTCTTTCTCTCGGGCACTGCATGGAGAGCCTCAGAAGAAGAATTCCGAGCAGCAGTGACGGGTGACGGGATTGTCACATTTGTGAAATTTACAAGTCAGACATTCGGCTCCCTATACGAGGCGGCATCGGCGTCTTTAAAGTTAACAGCCTTGAAGATCCTTAAAAGGACGGACAGAAACTGTCAGGGGGCCGTGCATTCTGGAGCGTATCTCGGCGGATAATGCGTTAGCGACACACGCATAGAAAACTATAAACAGCTCCCATGAGTGAAGCTTTGTCTTTCGAGTTCGTCGCATTATTTTCGTGGGGAGCATGGTAAAACACGCTCCGCGAAACGTGCTCCTCGTCCGTTACTTTACGGCGACAGCAGTCAATATCGCGATGCGACTTTTCTGTTGAATGTGCCATGTTTTACGGTGTTTACCATCATTATCCGTTCCCCTCCTCAGCCTCAGCTTCATCCTCACCCCCCTATGAGTGGGAAAAGTAGTATAGCTTCTGCACATGCATAGTAAAATAAAACACCTGCCCTTTCGTCAATATAGTATCGTGGGTCAGACGCATCAATCAGGCATTCTGCGTGGTAGTCAAGCATTTTACCATTAAGTGATGCCAGTTCTTGAAACTTCCTCGCGAAAAAACCCGAAGAGGCGCCCCGTTGGGTGATGGGTCACGTTATCAGCTGTGTAATACTGCGTGGCAGAAGCGCAGAGCTGTACAAGACGTCACACCATGGGAATTGTAGGTTGAACGGGTGGACCTATTACGAAAGGTTCATCCATGGTTCGCAATCATTATGAGCCACAGCATCAACAAGTTCTACAGCAACGTGAGTGCGCATATTGCCTTACACTGCGTAGTGAATGCCTCGCTTCTTTGAAAGATGATGGAACCATGCCATAGTAGGCACTTAGCAAATGTACTTGCAGAAGGCGCCGCAAGAAACTTTGAAACTACCAATGCCAGGCGCACAGACGGTCCTTCCCTCACGGCATGGTTGAGGTGTTCACCGAGAAGCGAAGCATGCCAAGCGATAAGGAAAGGGCTGTGTGAACTCGCCCGATAACGATATCGCGTTAACTCAATCAAGGCGAAACTCCAAGATTTCTGCCGTGAAATGCGAGTGACGGAGGTTCTGAATTAGGTGTCATATGTACTTGTACAAGGCTGAGTGCAGTCAGTTATGTACAAGGAGGGATGCAATAATTGATTTGTTTTTACGCCCGAAAACCACAACATGAGCAGTGATGTTCCGTCCTGGACAGAAGAATTCCCTTTCCGAGGCCCGAAAATTCCCTATTTCCGGCATTTTTCCCCCGCATACATCGCCAAAAATCCCCGCATATTTCCCAGCCCCAAAAAAGTTTATATATATATATATATATATATATATATATATATATATATATATATATATATATATATATATATAGTGTTCGACGTGTTTCAGGCTCTTCCCATCGCTTTCTCTTCTTTCCTGCCCAACTCAAAGCATCGCCTCTGAGATCAGCCTTTAATGCTACGAAGGAGCTACCTTGGAGCTCGCTTTAAGCGGTATGCGATGCGGGAGGAATGCTGTACATGCTCATGCACACGGCCACTGCATAAGAAGAAAAGTTTATTATTGTTTTTTTTTTTGTTACTGAGTGACGTGGCGTACATTAATGTGCCTAGCAGACGCTCTGTATCTATATGAACCACATTTTGTACAAAAAGCACGTCAACTTTTCAATAATGGTGACTAAATATTGTGAAATAAAACAAGCTTTTGTGGTGGTATTTAACATTTTATTGACTTGATTAGGAACGGTTCTGCAAACTACCGTAAAGATAAAAATAAATGTGAAGTGACTAGAATATATATTGACTGGGAAACCTTTAAATTGACCGCAGTACTTTTGTGTGCCTCGAACTGAAATGAGCGGTGTTTAACATTACGTATCTATGAATTTTCTAAATAAACACACACACTGCCGAATACATACGTATTGATAGTGCGCCTGAAATATGCGTAATATTTGCTTTTTTGATAGACAATGTTCATAAGTATGACAGATTCACCAGATCAAGATGGGCGGGCTTTGAGCACGGGCTTAAACTTTCGCCGGGCAGCTGAATCGCTGGCCACACAAACCAGCAGTCAGTCAAATCAATGTCATCAATGTTTCTGCGTTGAATTATCCCAAGAAAGACTATGGTCTTTAAAAACGAACCTTAGAGGCTGTGGTTTGGCGCGCTACATGCGCCAGAAACGATTGCGATATGCGAAAGCCTCATGTCCACAGTCTTTTGATTGTTATAAAAAAAAATTTCGCCGCCCCTCTAAATTCCCTGCAATATCGCGAAGATTCCCTTTTTCCCTTTCGTCCAAAATGACTGTCGAAAATTCCCTGAAAAAGGGAAAATTCCCTGCACGGAACATCACTGAACATGAGAGAGGCCATAGTGGAGGGCTCCGGAAATATCGACCACCTGTGGTTCTTCAACGTGCACCTAAATGTAAGCCAGGACCTCTAGCATTCTGCCTCCATTTAAATGTGGTCGCCGCGGCCGGGATTCGAACCCGCGACCTACGTGTCAGCAGTCGGGCATCGTAACCACTATACCACCGCGGTGGGTACAGGATAAGGATGGTGCCGAACATGTGCATTCCAAATATGGAGTGATTCTTGACACCACACTAAACAAAGTGGCGGCTCAAAACAACTGTCGGTGTAAATAAGCTCGTGACCAAGTGAGAAACCCCGCCGCGGTGGTGTAGTTGTTAAAAGGGCCCTGTGACGCAAATTAAGCGTGTAGTTTTCCCTCCTTTTCTCGGACTGTGGAATGGTCCGATGCAGTAGCACGAGTGGCAACGCCAAAAACAAAGCTGCTATAATTTTATTTCAACGGAGAAACCACATTGGTTTTGGGTTAGAGCGACACACAACGGCTATTTCTGTGATCGGAAGTGACGCTTTATCACGTGGGAGTGACGACATTGGCCGTTCGTTTTAATTGGCTTAACGCGACAGGTTGCATGTAATATTCATATGGTCCCAGATAGTTCACACTATTGTGCTCTAAAAATTATAAAAGCACTCTTTATACTTCCTCAGATACAAAAGTATTTCTGTTTTTAAATATGAAATCTTTAACGCAACTCTAAAGCAACGCTAGGGGCTCTGCACAACTGCCTCCACGAGGCGAGTCTTCCGGTATGGATCTATAAGACACGCGCGGTGAATGAAAACGGCCCTTTGACGTCAGCAGGAGAATGAAATCCGAAAGGGAACGTTTCTTGGCGTCGTCTGCTCGAGTTTTGAACTTTGAAGACTAACAACATCAGTTTTCGTGCACCGATTTTCATAATTCTTTGTTGGGTTCGTCTCGGCATTTATTACTACACGCTTTCTAACGTTAAATAAGGCAGTCGCAAAACCGTCGCAGGGCCCCTTTAAGGTGACCAACTGAGCAGCTGCAGTATGTTCTATACAGTTGATTCGATAAATAGAACCAAGAAATTTTGATAAAGTGGTTCACCACAGCTGGGCGACACTAACAACACATGGTTGGCCGTCATGTGGCAATGCTTAGAGTACGTTTATATTACGCCTAATTACGTAATTAAGTTAGATGAATTATGCAAAATTTTGAACATTCACTTTCGGCTCAAGTGTACTTTGTCACATTATAAAGTGTATTAGAAACGATCAATCCAAATTTTCGTGGCAACGTTCATGCGGCGGGGTGATCTCTCCCGGAGTTTAAAGAAATCCCGCAAAATATGAAATAAGAACGCAAGACTTCGCTGATGCGCAATTGCATTGTTTACGCTCTCAACCGCGCTTCGAGCAAAAGAAGTGTGCGCGCAGACCATGGAGGAAGGAAAAAAAATTACCGACGATTACGGTACTCCCTAACGCGAAATGTGAGGCAGCTGCGAGCTTGTTTTCATTTTGCGATACACTCAGGGAAAATATTATTACACTGAGGGAAAATACCATGACGGATATAAATACGAACAAGGCAGAAGTTCAGGATAAGCTTCGTGAGATGAAAAATCCTTAAATTAGCTGCTGCCTCGAAGAAGACAAGGCCGCTTGTCAAAACCTTGGTTTCAGTGACACCCCGTGTTTAAGGATATTTCGTAATGCATATACGCATCTAATCACACCATTTCTTCATTTGAGAGAATAACTTTCTTCAAGGTTTCGGCTATTCGCGTGCATTGACGATTCTCATCGATTTTGTACGCATTTTCAAAATTGTTTTTTTACACTAAAGTGTTTTATGCCGGAGTCTACCAAGACTTCAGTGACGTATCTCTGTCCCGGAAATGACGTCGAAAAAGTGTAAATGATCAGATGGCAAAGAAGAAAAGATCTCTCAACGGGAGTCCAACCCACGACCTCACGGTTTCGCCACAACATATACCGGGCACGCTATCCACTGCGCCACGGTCACACACTCCGGTGGCTTTACAAAGCGCGCCTTTTATGTCTCTCACTTTCCTCTCACAATGCTCTTGGTCGGCGGGGTGGGGTTGCCCTCTGGGAGTGGTAAAGGGAAGTAATGCATCATGACCATGCCTCCGCGATTAGTTCCTGCAACGCGTCGTCGCTACGTGTCCTTCGCAATTTTGTTAACGTCTTAACACACCACGAGGTGGCGGCCTTAGCCCAAGCGTTGGCGTCGCTCATAGCATCCATTCATACCTAAAATAGATCTGCGACGCGTACCTGCCTCATCTGGCTGTAACAGAGCGTTCCCCGTTTACGCTTTCCCCGAGAAAAATCACGGCCGGGCTACAGGGGACACACGACAGGCGTTCCGTTTCCCTCTAGCCCGCCAGTGGTGTTCAATAACTATTTAATAGCCGCGGGATGTCGACCTTACCCCAAGTTCAGCGTTGGATCAGCGACGCTCTTCTGGCTGTCACACCGCTTTTTCTGAATACGCTGTCACCGTTAGGTTGGTTTAATCATTCATCATGGACGTTAGCCGTCGGGATAACGATGCACCACGAAGCGTCAACGCGGGTTCATCCATGTTAAACGGTGCTATAGCTGCCAAACACCAATATACATTGTGCAAGCTCTCTGATATCAATGTACAGTAAACATTCAACTACTTCTGTAAGAACAGAGATAGAAGTGTATGCACAGAAAGGCAGAGAGGTCGGCCTGAGCGATAGTATGCTCTAGCCTACTCTACACTGGAGGAGGGGAAAGGGGATAAAAAAGAGTAAAGAATTACGATGGTAAGTTAAAGAGGTGAGTATGTACAGTCCCCGTCAATTTGGCGCTGTGCTACAGCCGCGCATCCAGTCCAGTGACTTGTAGAAAAGCTGTGACCGCTCTTACGGCCACCGCTGCACTGTTGGCATCAGGCCAAGGGCCCAACACAACCTCATCAGTTAGTGGCGTATTATTCGGTCCCTCAGTAGAGGAAATCAATTCTGTCGTTCACGTGCGTATGCTGAGCAGGTACAAAATATGTGCTCAAGTGTTTCTGGCACTTCACAGTGAGCACAATTAGGACCAGTGTCACTGCAGCCGATGATATGGGCATAACGTCTTGTGAAGGCCACACCAAGACGAATCAGGTGAATCATACTTTGCGATGTGCCGTTTTAATTTACAAGGCATGCGGAATCTCATTTCCGGGTCCCATTTATATGATCGCCGGTGTCGTCCCTCTGGTTTGGTCCAGTGCTCAAGTGTGAATGGTGAAACTTAAGGCGCACGAAAAAACACGGACGAACAAAAGAGACGACAAGTTTATTACTTCTGTGTAATAAACATTCTGTTGGAAGTAAGCGCATCGTCCTGTCGTCTCTTTTTTCTTTGTCCGTGTTTTTTTTCGTGCGCCTTAAGTTTCACCATGCATCACCACCAACAAGCCCATTCTTACATCCTTTCAAGTGTGAAGTTGTGCATTACGCACCGAAGCAGGGCGTTCGTGTCTGGCCGTGAAAACGGAATGCGCGCTTCAGGGCCACTGGTTAAGGCTCTTGTAGCTTCAGCGTCTGCATCTTCGTTTCCCATTATGCCGCAGTGCGCAGGAATCCACTGGAAGACGATGAGGTGGCCATTTGCTGAAGCAATGTGAAGAAGCTCTGCAAGTTCTATGGCTAAAATATAATATGAACCTTGTCTCATGACGCAGTTAATGATTTGCAAGGCGGGTTTGGGCATCGCAGAATATCGTCCATGTCCGAGGTTGCTCTCCAGAAATGAATCTTATTGCCTCCCTGATAGCAACAAGCTCTGCGGCAGTTGATGTGGTCTTGTGGTCTACCTGAAATCGTCGAGCGATAACCATTTGTGGGATGACAAAGGCTGCAGCGGAGGTATATAGCGTGGTAGATCCGTCGGTTTACACGTGCACGGTACCGCCGCACGCTGTATAAATGTGATGTAAGGGTCAGTTGTTTGAGGCCAATTGATGAAATTAGGGACTTCTTCGTAATTCCAGGAATCATAAGGCTAACAGGCGGTTTAGGTCGGACCCACGGAGGTGTTCCAGGAACACTCGGGGGAGAAAACCTTGACGGTAGAATGTTTTCATGCCGTGATATTGCACTTGAAAAACTGCAGTCTAGGTGGGTGGCGGGGAGCGCTGAAAGCGAGTGCTGCCTGTGTCGGGTCAACAAGCGAAGATGCACGCGAAGTGGCTCGCAGCGCATCTATACGCTGATGGGAGAAGCCCGAGCTTCCGCGACGTGCAGCGTGATAGGCCCAAGCATGTTCGCAATCCTTGAGATTGAATGCTCTCTAGCGTGTTCCCACACCTTGGTCTCATGTTTGAGAGCCCCGGCATGCTGTAGCTTATGTATCCTAGAAACAGAGGATTGTATAATTGAAGAAGTGGCGATTCTGACGGGCCCCATCTTGCACACTAAGAAATAATCGAGTAAAAAGGGTGTCTTTTAGCTACACAGCTATAATCGTCACCTACCCCGCGTACTTTCCTAGCGTTATCACCGCCGTCCCGGCACTTCCCGGTCACGAACGCCGCGCGCGTTATCGGTGCGACATAAGCATTCTTGATAGGAATGTGCCGAGAGCCGGGTTTTCAAGAGAGGAAACGTGAGCAAGCCAGATGACGATTATTGTTGTGTAGCAGAAACACTCCCAAAATACTCGACATTAAAGTCGAGTAGGTCGAGTATTTTGGGAGTGTGTGTAGCAGAAACACTCCCAAAATTCTCGACTTACACTCCCAAAATACTCGACTTACTCGACTTTAATGTCGAGTATTTTGGGAGTGTTTCTGCTACACAACAATAATCATCATCTGGCTTGCTCACGTTTCCTCTCTTGAAAACCCGGCTCTCGGCACATTCCTATCAAGAATGCTATGTCACGCCGATAACGCGCGCGGCGTTCGTGACCGGGAAGTGCCGGGACGGTGGTGATAACGCCAGGAAAGACCGCGGGGTAGATGACGATTATAGTTGTGTAGCAAAAAGACACGCTTTTACTCGTTTATTTCTTAGAGTGTAGAGTGTGCTCCTGGCACAGTCCGAAGAACGAGAACAAAACTTTTCAATTTTGATTTCAGTGCTGCGACGTGCCTCGACCACAACAGATCCCTTTCTATGATTACCCCAAGGAACTTGTGGTGCGTTACAGCAGGTATTGCTGTTCCATTAATAATTATAGGGTATCTTGACATATGTTTGCGCGTGAATGCAAGCACTGCGCATTTATCAACTGAAAGAGTGATACCCTGATGCCCTAGATATTTGGCTGTGATCGTCGCTGCGCGTTGAAGTCGAGCACGCAATTGCGGACGAGTAGCTCCGGACGCCCATATGCATATGCCATCCGCATATGCGCTGACCTTCACCGTGCAGGGAAGTTCTGCTGCTAGTACAATCATCGTAACGTTGAACAGAATTGGGCTGAGAACTCTCCCTTGGGGAACACCATGGTAAATATTATATTGATCGGTGTCTCCGTCGCTTGTCGTCATGAAAATGGTACGGCCACTAAGACAATTTACAATCCAGGTGTACAGTCGTCCACCGACGTCTAAATCTTCTAGTGCGCCAAGGATCGCATAATGCAGCACATTATCGTGGGCGCCCTTAATGTCTAGGAAGACGGCTGCCACTAGTCTGTGTCGGCTTCTTTCCTCTTCAATATTTGAGATCAAGTCGACCACACCGCCAACTGCAGATCGACCTCTTCTAAAGCCGTTCATAATTCATGAAATCAATTATCGCTCTCAAGAAGCCTCTCTAATCTTGACAGTACCATCTTTTCCGTTACTTTTCCGACGCAGCTGGCTAAGGTAATCGGCTTGTAGGAGGAAAGTGCATGATGACACTTCCCTGGTTTGAGAAACGCAACAATGCGACTGCATTTCCAATTGGCTGGGACATTTTCCGACTCCCACGAGGTGTCATTGTAAGACAGCAGGATATGTCGTGCTTCTGTATCGAAATGGCGGAGTGCAGCGTACGTGATTCCGTTAGGTCTTGGTGCCGATGAGCGTCGGGAAACAGAAATTGCAGCGTCAAGCTCGTGAATTGTGAAAGGCACATCGAGGCGCCCATCAGACGATGGGGGGTGCAATGGTGGTAAGAGACTCAATCATAACATCGGTGGGGGTTGCCATAAGGCAGTGGCGTAGCCAGGGGTGGCACACCGGGCTAGTGCCCCCCCCCCCCCCTCCCATTTTTTTTACCATGGCATACCGAGCACAAAATGACACTTGACCTCATTTGCCGGCCCGGCCACGACTTCAAATCAAGGAGGTGCCCCCCCTCCAAAAAAAAAAAAAAAAAATCTGCCTACGCCCCTGCGATAAGGCTCCAGTAATCACCGGATACGTCAATTTCCTTCCGACCTTGATGTAGAGCCACGGCTCGGAAGGGTTTACTTTGTTGTGGAATTGTCTGCAGACTTCGTACCACCCGCCAGATCTTAGATAGAGGTTGCCTTGGGTCCAGAGATACGCAGATTGTCCTCCACCACTGCCTGTCAATCTTGTCGAGATGCCGAAGAACATGTTGAGCTCAGCGACAGGTGGAAAGGTCTGACGGGGATGTCGTTCTCCTGTGTCATCGTTTGCGCGGCGGCGGATTGCACGAAGGGCCTCGTATAGGGAGTCAATTGCTGATCTCTGTATCGGTAGGTTAACTTTTCTGATTGCGTCACGCAGGGAAGAAACAATAATGTCCTCTATTTCGGATGATACTGTCGTGTGCTGACAGCCTGTCTTGACAGATGCCTTGAACATTGTCCAGTCTGTTTGACGGATGTAGCGTGAAGCTGAGCGGCGAGACCACCTAAACTGAACATAGGTTAGAAGGTGATCGCTACCACGAGTCTCCAAATCTGTGCACCAACATGCAGTAGAAAGAAGGCTTCTGGATACAAAGGTAAGGTCGAGGAAGCTGCTGTAATAAGTAACACGAATAAATGTAGGTGACCCGTCGTCGAGTAAACTTAGATCATAGGTGGACATAAAGTTCGCCAAATCTTTGCCAGAGCAATTCATTGCAGTGATACCCCAGAGCGGATGAAGTCGTTAATCACAATGTGTGGGCTTTGTGCGGCTTGTAGCACTGTCTTCAGGTGGGAGGAGTCGATCTTCGCGCTTGGGTGGATGTATCCTCCGATTACTGAGAACGTCCGCCTTTTAGGCGTAATAGTCAGGACAGGATTTACTTTCGTGTTATACCGATTTCTATGACGGAGGGATCAACCATGTTTTCTTTTTACAGCGAAAGCTGTTATGAGATCACAACAAGGGTCGTTTCTGCGCCGTAGTTGTCCGCCGCCGCCGCCGGTGTCCGTAACCAATATCGCACGAAATAAGAAAAAAACTAAATAAATAAAGAAACACCTATGACAGAACGGGAATCGAACCCGGGTCTTCTGCGTGGCAGCCCAGCACTCTACCACTGAGCTAACCCGTTGCTTGAAACTGCGGTGCAAACTGACCCTATGCAGGCTTCATGTCGGGTAAGGAATCGCGTTAATGTGTGTTCTGATGCGTTTTAGAGCAGTAAATAAGAACGAGGCGTCACACAATACGAATTGCGTAACGAGGGGGTCGTTCAATGCTCCAACCCATTACAAAAGCCTGGGGCATAATTCTTCGTCGTCGTCAGCCACAGCATCAACAAAGTGCAGATAATGCGTCACAAGAGTGTAGCGGGTACCGCGCTTTTCTGAAGAATGACGAATAATGTCATAGTAGACATAACCTAGTAGTTTCATAACCTAGTTTCATCACTAGTTCACCACAGAAGTTTAGGCAAACAATTTCCCCATCCTCAACTGATGTGGACGCTTTTACCATTAATGATGTTCAAATTACTGATGCCACAAAAATTGCTAATGCATTCAATACACAGTTTCAGTCTTTCTTTACTAATGATGACGGAAAATTGCCTAATGTTTTGCCAACATTACCACCGATGCCTGACATTGTCGTAAGTGAACAGGGAATTTTCAACATCCTCTTGAAACCTGATATAAACAAAAAAATCTGGTGGTGCTGACGAAACACCCAACGCCTTTCTCAAAAGATATGCCGAATGGGTTGCCAAATATTGGTGAATTCTTTTTACTAAATCATTGAATGAAGGACAGGTGCCAATCGATTGGAGAACAGCCAAAGTGAAACCACTACACAAAAAGGGAGAGAAACATGAATTAGTAATTACAGGCCAATATCGCCATTGTCAACGATTTGCAAGTTGCTCGAGCATATAGTTCATAATCATATTTCGGAATTTTTAACTTCTCATAATGCCCTACCTGAGTCACAACATGGATTCAGAAAAGACTATTCAACTTGTACCCAAATAGGTCAGTCTGTTCAAGATTTGGCATTGGCAATTAACAAAAGTGTGCAGACTGGCGCAATTTTTATGGATTTTTCAAAGGCATTCGATAAGGTTTCTCACAAAAAATTAATTTTCAAACTAGACAACATGATTAAAAATAAGCAGTTAACTAAATGGATTTTATCTTACCTTCAGAGCCGGCAGCAATTCGTTGTATTTAAAGATGAATGCTCTGAGAGGGTTTTTGTGGAATGTGGCCTCCCCCAGGGATCGGTACTTAGACCGCTTCTGTTTTATTTTTTTGCATATCAATGACATTGTTAGCGACATACCCGTTAGCATAAAACTGTATGCAGATTACTGCGTTATTTACTCCGAGGTAGAAAACTCTAATGATCAAATAACGTTAAACGCTGCATTTCAAAAAAGTTAAACCTTGGTGTGACACTTGGCAGATGCCCACGAACTTTGAAAAAAAAAACGTATTTATGCGCATTTCACACAAAAAAGAGCCCCTTTTGTTCCAATATCACTGTAACAATATTTTACTTGCTGAGGTGCAGTACTACAAGTATCTGGGGGGTTTACATTACCAACAACCTGACGTGGAATACGCATATCGATTATGTTGCAGCTTGTGCTAACACACGACATTCATTTCTTAGGAGAGCTCTCAAGCACTCCACTCCTACTGTACGTCTGCTGGCGTAGAAACCAACAGTTCGGCCCGTAACTAGATTATGCAGTCATTGTTTGGGACCCTTTTACATTGACTAACACAAACAAGATTGAAAAAAGCCGGCAGATCCCACGCGCTGTGGGAATCGATGTAATGCGAAGCAGCCAGGAAGGAGCAAATCATGCTTTACATAATTTGCATATCACGTTTTACATGTTAGGACCTGTCATTTATGTTCGTCATACAGTCACGTCGCGCAATACCAATTTTGGTGTATATCAAGCTAGCGAACTGGACGCAAGCGCACCATGAGCGTGGCATGTAAATGGCGTTGTAGATGACATGCATGCCAAGATTTTCATGTTACCACATGCCACTTATGTTCGTTATACAGTCATGTCACTCAATACCAAATTTGGTGTACCTCAAGCTAACGAAACGGCCGCGAGCAAGCCATTAGAGTGGCATGAAAGTCATGTCACACATGCCAAGTCATGATTTCCGTATTATCACTTCTCATTTATGTTCGTCATACAGTCATGTCACTCAATACCAAATTTGGTGTATCTCAAGCTAACGAAACGGCCGCGAGCACGCCATGAGCGTGGCATGCAAGTCATGTCGCACATGACAAGTCATGATTTCCATATTACCACCTGTCATTTATGTTCCTCATACAGTCACGCCACTCAATCCCAAATTTGGTGTATATCAAGCTAACGAAACGAGCGCGAGCGCGCCATGAGCGTGGCATGTAAATCATACTTTTCATGACAAGTTATTCATGGCTTTCATGATATGGCCAGCCAATTATTCTCGTCATACAGTCATGTTATGCCATACCAAATTTGGTATAAATCCCATTTATAAATCCCATTAACGATACGGTGAGGAAAGCACAAAGTCGTAGGCCGCTAGATAGATAGATAGCTAGATAGATAGATACGCTCAAAGTCGCCGAAGTTCGCTAAGAAATGCTTCGCATTTAAAATACGAAGAAAGGCAGCCCGTTTTATATACAGCAGTTATGGTCGTACATCTGTTAGTGCACTGTTGTCGAGAGCTAATCTTCCACCTATAAGTGAAAGAGACCGAATTTCTCGTCTCAAATTTTTATACCAGCTAATTAACAAGATAGACATTAGCAAATCATTTTCTTTTTCCTCTGGGTATCCGACAAGGCAACGCCATAATCTCTCTATCACGCCCTTTCAAACACGCAATAATTGTTTCACTTATTCTTCTTTCCCGAGGACGGCCAGGGAAAGGAAGAATCTAACTAATGATGCTGTTTTACAGCCATCACTTCTAATGTTTGCTTCGTGTCTAACTGCGTGATTTTTTTATGTGTGTTTTGAAATTGTGTAGAATTAATGCCGTTGTTTTCCAATACCTGCATATGTGAGCCAGTTTCTATAGTCGGTGACAAGCTAAGAATAAAAAGTAAAGTGTACCACTATCCATTTGTGTTATGCGCGTCCAACTAGAGCTGCCCTTTGCTATGACGTCATGTTAAAGACGAACAAATAAAAATGTCAACTGTTATCCACACGTACACAGCATCATCCTCGTCGGTCGTCATTCGATGCAGTTGAAGTTTGTGATTGTGCCGCGTTCGACATGCACCGAAGCGGCAGCAGCTCGGAGTGTTTTGCAATGCGTTATCGCGTTCTGTCGTTTCCGCAGCGTGACATAGCAGCCCGGCGGAAGCATAAAAAATAAGGGCAATGCGTCATCGTGGGCGGAGCCTATATTTATTCTTAGGCTGTCACCGTCTATAGTGTATTTATTACCCCGTATTTTTCAATGCGAAGCATTTCTTAGCGAACTTCGGCGACTTTGAGCGTATCTATCTATCTATCTATCTATCTATCTATCTATCTATCTATCTATCTATCTATCTATCTATCTATCTATCTATCTATCTATCTATCTATCTATCTATCTATCTATCTATCTATCTATCTATCTAGCAGCCTACGACTTTGTGCTCTCCTGGCCGTATCGTTAATGGGATTTATACCAAATTTGGTATGGCATAACATGACTGTACGACGAACATAAATGGCTGGTCATATCATGAAAATCATGAATAACTTGTCATGAAAACTATAATGTATTATTTACATGCCACGCTCATGGCGCGCTCGCGGCCGTTTCGTTAGCTTGATATACACCAAATTTGGGATTTAGTGACGTGACTGTATGACGAATATAAATGACAGGTGGTAATATGCATATAATGACGTGCATGTCATGAACAACATGATTTACTTGACATGCCACGCTCATGGCGCGCTCGCGGCCGTTTCGTTAGTTTGATATACACCAAACTTGGTATTGAGTGACGTGACTGTATGACGAACATAAATGACGAGTGGTAATATGGAAATCATGACATGTCATGCCTGACATGACTTGCATATATGCCACGCTCATGGCGCGCTCGCGGCCATTTCGTTAGCTTGATATACAATAAATTTGGGATTGAGTGACGTGATTGTATGACGAACATAAATGACAAGTGGTAATATGGAAATCATGACATGTCATGTGCGACATGACTTGCATGCCACGCTCATGGCGCGCTCGCGGCCGTTTCGTTATCTTGATATACACCAAATTTGGTATTGAGTGACATGACTGTATGACGAACATAAATGACCAGTGGTAATATGTAAATCATGACTTGTCATGTGCGACATGACTTGCATGCCACGCTCATGGCGCGCTCACGGCCGTTTCGTTAGCTTGATATACACCAAACTTGGTATTGAGTGACGTGACTGTATAACGAACATAAGCGGGAGGTGGTAACATGAAAATCTTGGCATGCATGTTATCTACAACGCCATTTACATGCCACGCTCATGGTGCGCTTGCGTCTAGTTCGCTATCTTGATATACACCAAAATTGGTATTGCGCGACGTGACTGTATAACGAACATAAATGACAGGTCCTAACATGTAAAACACGGCATGCAAATTGTGTAAAGCATGATTTGCTCCTTCCTGGCTGCTTCGCATTACATCGATTCCCACAGTGCGTGGGATCTGCCGGCTTTTTTTAGTTGTATTTTCTCTCCATGGTTGATCATCTGTTCGTTAATATTGTATCAGTTTTTCCATCTTTTGTTTCATTTTTGAGAACTGTATTTTGCTTCCATATTTTTGTTCATGTTTAAATTCATGTTTCCCTTGCAATACTCAAGATTGTATTTCGCACCTTGCTATAATGCTATATATGGGATTGGAGTATTTACAAATCAAATAAACAAAAAGATGGGCTGAACTTTCTTTCTTCACCCTGGATATTTGCCTGAAAGGTCTGATTGTACCTAAATTTTAACGCGATAGCGTTAAAGAGCTCGTTTCGCAGAAATTACGGCGTCGGCGTCCGACGCCGGAAATTCCCGGGTCCGAGTGAGGTTTGAACTCTGGCCGTGTGCGTGGCAAGCAGTTGTTCTACCCCACAGCCACGCGTCTGCTCGGAAATTCAATGAAAATAACTTCCTCTGCTTGGAAATGCAGTGAAAATAACTTTCATGCTTTACAAACGCACGCGTCCTGTATACAGGCTTCACAATACAGCATGTAATATCGCAATAATATTGCGTGTTACAAGCGTACATTGCCATCGGGTGTCAGAACATGTGATTATCAAAGACTTCGTGGTTTAAAGCCAGCCACCCATTACAAAAGGCACAATCGTTACTGCGCGTATTCCCTTAAGACCACGACGTGGGTGCATCGCAAGTTCGAAAACATTTAACGCGCATAATTGCTCGTGGTTTAAAGCATGCTACCCATTACTCAGAATGCAGCCATATTCGAGAGCTTCACTGACACAAGGCGCTTTCAACTTTATCTATTACACTGTAGCCACAATTTAAACTTCTCGAGTAACATCATACAATAAAAAGTATGCACTGAGTGGTTGAAGTACGCACTAGGGACAGGATATCGCTGCCGCGTTCAACTCTTAAAGGCGAAGCTTAAGGGTTCCCCAATTTTTATAATACACCTTAAGTTTCTGTTATACAGAGGCAGTGAGAGAGAGAGAAGAACAAAAATTTCGGCAGCATGTTAGACTCTGCAACACTTGAAGGCGAAAGCCTGCTGCCTATTTGGAAATGCATTAAGTTATACTATAGGCGACCAGATTTCTTGCAAGACATAGCGAGGCGCAATGTGGGAGGCATGAATTAATTTAACTTGACGTTCTAAGCCGATTGCCTTGTTCCTCCGCAATCGGCACACCTTTTTTCTACGCGACGATTTCATGTGATGACGTTGTCAGTGACGTAGGTGACGTGAGTTTTTGTACCACTTCGTTCACCTGCCGGATTTCGCTCAAGAGGCCGCTCACTGACACTAAAGGCTGTCGCCCTAATAATTGTCGTGAATTGTTAGACCACAACTGACGCCACTTACCTATATACAAGATATTACTTTATTCGATATGTATCTCCATGGCAGTTTTGAGCTAGTGGGAATGGTAAACATGATTAAGTGAATTATTTCGTAAGGAATATTTAGCATCTAACTATGACTAATCGTGATTCTTTCTGCCCTTGATTTTTTCATCTCAAGTGTAGATTCCTTTAGTTTCTTTTATATGTTTATGCCGGTCAGATAACACCCCTAGGGAAATATGAACCTTGCGGTTGAGGTAACGAATGGGTTAGCGATGCGGTCTCGATGTTGGACGCCATTGCTCAAGGTTATGAAATGAGATATACGGGTACTTCATTCGCATAGTTTAACGAAGAACTGAAGGAGCGGGAAGCGTCTTAGTTCGATGTGTGAAACATTTTGATGCAGTTTCTCGGCATTTAAAGGCAAAAGTAAATCCTTGCTCCTCTCACACATCACTCAAACTTTTCCTGCACGATGTTCCATCTAGCATTCCAGCTCTCTCGAATGGCCTTCTTCATCAGTTTGACTGAATACTTTTCCACCCCTGCACTGCACCTTCCATCATGTCTTCCTAGAATTTTCTTCATGTGTTCACGAGTGTGAGAAACTTTGAAACACTTTCCTTACATAGAAAGCCAGACGAAGGCGCGTAGTGCTTACATATCACACGAGTTCTGCAGTGCTCCATCTTCCGTCGCAGCTGTCCCGAATTGCTTCCTCGTCAATTTTGACCAAGCTTTCGTCGTAAAGCACCGAGTATTGGTTGGTTTAATAAACGAGTTAAGGAAACGCGCTTTTCGGAACGAGGAGGAGGAGGAAGAGGAAGGAAAGGCAGGAAGGTCAACTAGACGAGCGTCCGGTTTGCTATCCTACACTGGGGGGAAGGGGATTAAGGGACGAAACGATAGAGAGATAGAAAGAAAGGAACATAAAAAGTCACGTGAGCTTAAACTAGACTGCTGCGTTCGATAGTAGTGAACGCAGGACTTCAGGCGTATCACGTTTCACTGTAGATAGTCGGGACTTGGTGCCTACTGAAGGCTTGCAAGCACTGGACATACAACATCCAGTACCTGTTGTACAGACTCAACGTGCGGTGACTTCAGGCTGCCGACGAACACTCGAAGTGTGTCTAACAGTGATTGAAGAACAATCAGTATTGATCTGTCTTCTTCTGGCAACTTGTCAGTCGGAGATTCAGGGTTCACTCTTGCCGAGGTGCACTGTGAATCCGCATGTCGCTGCGACCTCGGCAACGGAGGCCAAGCTGCGTCAGTTGTGTCCATGCGTTCCATAGTGTTCTGGTTTGCACCTTTCTTCACTGCTCCGTGTGGCTGTGGCTTCGGCAATGTAGGCCAAGTGGAATCCACAGCAACCATGCCTTTTAATGCATTCTGTTTCTTGCCAGCCGTGTAGAGTCTGGGTGGCAAAGGAGGTGGTGAAGCAGGGCGTCGAATGGGTGCTGCGGATGTAGAGGCATTGCATTTCACTGACGTACTTCGGCGCCGATGGCGCCGTTTTCTGACGGCTGCGGCGGCCTCGCGATGCGATGCATGGTCTTTCGCCATTTGTCGCAATACAGCTATCTCTTTTCATTTTTGGGCAATCTCTTGAGGAAGCTTCGTGGGGTCCATTACAATTTGAACACTTGATAACATTGGCTTTGCAACTGCCTGCGGAGTGCGTTTCAGCGCAGCGAGAACATATTCGCTTGACTTCGCACACGCTTCTCACGTGACTGAGCTTCATGCAGTTGTGACATTGCAGTGGCTTTGGCACAAAAGGTCTTACAGGCTGTCGGAAGTGGCCCACCTTTACGTACGAAGGTAGAGAGTTGCCTCTAAAATCTATTTTCACGCAGCGAGAGGTACCCAAACGAACAACCTTGGCGATGACGTTAGCTTCATTAGCTGGCTTGACCAGGCCACTCAAGTCGGAGCTGGGAATAGCAGCGTCAACGTCGTAGATGACGCTGGTGACGACATTGACCGCCGAAATGTAGGAGCGGACGTTGAGTCCATCCAGCTCTGTGACGTTGGGTAATATATTCTGTGCGGCAGCATGCGAAACATCAGTCGCCATGACATTCTAACGCGGGTTCACTCTTATGTCGATAATTTCATCTGGCACCAGTCCCTCGAGCAGCGCCGAAACTGATTGCCTGTTGAGGCGCTTCATGTTGCCGTTGGGGTCAGCAGGAAGGAAAATGATGGTGTTGGCCTATGGCCTTCGCGGCGCTCCTTCATTCGGTGTGTTCGGTGATGAAGTGTCTCTAGTGTTACGTCTCTTCGCGTTTCGGCTCGTCACAAGTTCGAAGTCGTCGTCAGATGGCCCCTCGCCTGTCAGTGAGTAGACATCAGTGTCCTCGCTGTCGCAGTAAGGGCCCATCCGCTTCCTGGACGTGGCCGCCGCGGACGCCGCAGGACAGGGCAGATATTCGAACTGGTTCATGTTCATCGCCGATGAACGCAGCAGCAGACTTCACGAGGTGCACATGTTATTGCGCAATAAAGGCAAGAGACACTCCTTTTCGGAACGAAATTTCTGAAATACGATCACCCTACCAACATTTCGGAACGAAATTTCTGAAATGTTGGTAGGCTGATCGTATTTCCTATTCCAATCCGGACACTTCGCAGACGTTGGCTTGAAATGTGGCGTCTGGTTACTGAAATCGCCTTCTTTTCCATCGACTGTACGTTCAGGGTTATGGAACCTCTCGATTTCATATTGGGGAAGAGGAGTTACGCAGTCGCCATCAATGGCTAACAACGCCTCACTTGCATAGTATGAGGGATAACGCGAAGCACTCCTCATTGGTTTCGTCGGCGGCGCTCGTTGAAAACACCTCACGGGAGCCCTTCTGGGCGTTTCTGTAAATGCTATGGAAACCAGGCAACTTCTCAGCGTCAAAATAATAATCTTGGACAAAAAGAAAGCACATAGTTGTGTACAGGCGTTTCCTGCTCACTGAACACGCACAGTGAGCGAAGATTGTGCGCGGGCGCCGCGATGGGGGTATGCCCAAACAAGCTTCTTGTTTGAAAGGAAGGCAGTCGCTGAGAGCGAACTGTATGACATATGCTCTTCCAGTGGGTTGTCTGTATATCAAAATGGGGCATACCAGAATAATAATTGCTTGGGGCAAATATTCATCCAGTATATTCATTGCTTGGGGCAAACGCAAATATGAGCCTTGTCATGCCTTGTTTTTTTATCATGCTTCCTATCACTCCCATTCCATTCTTGTGAACTTGCCAGTATCTAGCATGAACACGTTCATAAACCAAAGCTTAATTACCGTGGACTTCGCACCCTGTATTGGAAGGAGAAGCAGTCTACGAGGCGAAACACATGATAGCATGCAACGCGAAGGGTAACAAATATCACGTAGTAGCCTTCGATAGACTAGTTCTCCAAACGTCGGCAGTAAACACGCAGAGAATGAGGTAGGAATGCAGTGAAAAGCAGAGAACTTGTGGCAGCAACTAGCTTGCAGCTGTAAAGCGGGGTAAAAAAAAAAGGAACAAATCTTATGGCAGTTCCAGTACTGTGAAATCTGAGAAAGTGCGTAACCCGGGCACCCAGTGATTCCCGTTCGTGGAATTCCCACTGCTCCGCTTACCAAAGCGTCGATTACGCCTATGCCCCCTCCCCCTTTTTTCGCCGACGCAGCGCCGGTGAAGCGTGGGGGGGAAGGACATTCGCTTGCTTGGCGAGGTGGTGGCGCCCACTCTTGCGCGGCCCGAAGTCATCCGCAGGTTTCCGAAAAATTTCTAGCGATTTTAGTTATATTGGAGTTACTCCTTGGTTATTTCTGTTAATGACATTATTTTAGGCCTTGTTCCTTAATTTTAACCCGGTTATGAGCCTTGCTAGCCTTGTTATGGCCTGTATTTAGCTCTTTACTGTGAGCGTGATCACGTCACATAAGATTCATGGACGTACAAGCCGGACCCCTAAAGTGCTCCGCATTCAGAACAAGATGTAAGGACTACAATTAGAGGGAGCATCTGCAAAATGTAAAGAAAAAGGAAAATACTAATTTAGCTGAGCATTGGAATACGTGCACGTGTGATCTTCAATTGAATGAGATTAAGATTATCGGTAGAAGTGGAAATGGCTTGTGACATACCTTGTGACGTACCTCTGACTCCGCTCGTACTTCAGGGATCCTAAAAAAATTGCGGCAGTCGATTCAAGAGGTAATAAGCGCTTTTAATGCTGAAAATTCGCATAATCGTGCGAAATACTTTCATTTTCACTGTTGTTCGAGCTGCTGCGGTTTTCTTTGGGCGCTATTTTATAGTTATCGCAGCAGTCTCAAGGTAGGCTTGTACTAACCAATTTTCAGTGTATTATTCTTTTTTTTTTGTTCTCTCTTTTATGACTTTTTGTATGTGACACTTCAAGATTGTGTTCCTACTGCAATGACCTCGAATGGGATCGACATTATTGTTGAAAAAATAAATAATGAAGCCAATTGACTGTTATCTGGGAAAGTGCTGCATGACCCTTTTAATCAGAATCATAGTGCTGGTGGCATTTTAAAACGTATTTCGGGCAGATTCTTCACATCCCCTCGTTAATATGGTAGAGCAGCCGAAGTGTAGCTTCCGATCTAGAGGAAAGGCATTCCGCTACCGTGTAGGGAAAGGATCTGTCTGAGACCGATCGGGCTCGCCGCCGGCTTGGCCGCGAAGAGAGCAAATTTCTAGTGGGTTTTGCCGCTTGGACCATTTCGAGCAAGTGTGAATTAGGCGTCGTGCCGGCGCATCCCTATTCGCCGCGCGGTGTTTGCCGTGAAAATTCGTTCCATGACGCCCCCGCTTATGAGTTAAACAGCGACGGCGCCTATCCGTGCCTTTCGTCGTCGACCACGTTCAACTTTCGCAGTGTCCTAAGCTTACAGCAACGCTGCCCACAAAGCCATTCTTGATATGATAAGCACGGCATATCTACATGGGTGGACCACGTTTCTGCATGGCTACAAGCTACATCACTAGGAGGTATTTCTTCGTTCTCCCTGGAAATGGATGAAGTAATCAGCATTGTATTTCTTCTGACATCATATATACTGTGACAATTTGTGCGCTCCTGTTGAACTTTGGCCTTAGTTTACCATGGCCACAGATGGCTTGTATTTCGATTTGTTTAGGCGTTATATCAATGATATCTGTACTTAGTCATCCAGAGTAACATGTCTTATATGCATGCAAGGATGTCTAAAATGCCGTTCTCACCTCATTCGCCCCGCTTAACTTGCTCACTCGGATATCTAAACCCGTATGATGAAGCAGAACACATCGATATCAGTTCCCACGAACCAGCTTTTGTCATAAGTTTCGCATTCCATGGATATGCTTACAGACACTGGCACTAAAGGCGAGCGTCATGCAAACGTTCGGGTGCTTTTACGCTGCGGCTAAAGAACATGGGCACTTTTACTTGTTTAGCTGCCAAAGTCACTGAGCTGGCGTAGAGAACGCAGCCTCTACAAACACGTTGTAGAAGGTAAGCATGCTTTTGTCATGCTCTGGTGGAAAACAAATTGGGTGAGATGGTTGGCAGGCGAGTGTTTTTATGCGACATTTTCAAGTTTTGACAATTTAATACATCTATTTCAAGTAAACTTCATACGAAATCCTATTTCGTTGCCATCACAAGTAAAAAATAAATTAGGCTACCAGTTTCGCACAAAGCGCGGTCCATTGCTAGAGCGATAGCAAGTTTAGCGTGGCGATTTGTACACCTCATACGGTATTGCGACATGGTCGTGACGTTGACCCAAGCAGCAGTCGGTATGTTCAAGATGAAACTGTTTATTAGGCCGAACTTGTGGCCGGTAAACTGACAGTCAGATTACAGCAATACACGCTGGCACTGATAGCGGCGAACAGAGCGTCGGCCGTCGATCAACTGACAAGCGGTGAAGCGCGTCGGAATTTATACGCGTGCCATGGAATATTCCAGTCTTATCACTGGTTGTCGTGCAAGCTCTGGAATAAGCTCGAGTGTTCGCGTCTTGCGCGCAATCTTAACAAAACGATCTACAATGATCGCGAAGCTTCTAGAACAATGAGGCGCGGTTTGCGCTGAGCATTGCTGACAGCCTTTGAGGGCGAAAACCGAATAGGGCGAAGTGAAAATAAGAAACGCGCGTGGCAATGTTTATTAGGCCGAACTTGTGGCCGGTAAACTGAAAGTCAGATTACAGCAATACACGCTGGCACTGATAGCGGCGAACAGAGCGTCGGCCGTCGATCAACTGACAAGCGGTGAAGCGCGTCGGAATTTATACGCGTGCCATAGAATATTCCAGTCTTATCACTGGTTGTCGTGCAAGCTCTGGAATAAGCTCGAGTGTTCGCGTCTTGCGCGCAATCTTAACAAAACGATCTACAATGATCGCGAAGCTTCTAGAACAATGAGGCGTGGTTTGCGCTGAGCATTGCTGACAGCCTTTGAGGGCGAAAACCGAATAGAGCGAAGTGAAAATATGAAACGCGGGTGGCAATGCCCCCCCTCTGAAAAAGCATCGTCCCGATGCTTAAAACAGAACACGGGGGGGGGGGGGGGGGAGGTGGCCAATGCATGCAACAGTAAATAACAGCAATAAAGAAGGTACAATAATAAAGCAAAAAGTACAGTCCTCAAATTCACTAACGCGCGTAATATGGCTTGAGGCGCACGACATGAACGACTTCAGGTCGCGCACGGCGCCGCTGAGAGTTCGTAATGCCGTCAGGGGCAACCTCGTAGTCGAGTGCGCCGAGGCGTCGAAGTACCCTGTACGGTCCGAAGTATCATCGAAGAAGCTTCTCACTGAGTCCCTGTCGGCGTATTGGCGTCCACACCCATACACGGTCACCGGGTTGGTATTCCGTGTGGCGTCGTCGAAGGTTGTAGCGGCGACTGTCAGTCCTCTGCTGGTTTTTGATCCGTAGGCGGGCGAGCTGTCGTGCTTCTTCGGCGCGCTGTAGGTAGGTGGTCACGTCGATGTTCTCCTCGTCGGTCACGTTTGGTAACATGGCGTCGAGCGTCGTTGCCGGGCTCCGTCCGTAGACCAACTTGTATGGCGTCAACTGTGTCGTTTCTTGTACGGCCGTGTTGTACGCGAAGGTCACGTACGGAAGGATGGCGTCCCACGTCTTGTGTTCGACGTCGACGTACATGGCCAGCATGTCGGCGATGGTCTTATTTAGACGCTCGGTCAGGCCGTTGGTCTGTGGGTGGTACGCGGTGGTCCGGCGGTGATTTGTGTGGCTGTATCCCAAGATCGCCTGGGTTAGGTCAGCCGTAAACGCCGTACCTCTGTCGGTGATGAGAACCTCTGGGGTGCCGTGTCGAAGGACGATGTTCTCAACGAAGAACTTGGCTACCTCGGCGGCACTGCCTTTGGGCAGGGCTTTTGTTTCGGCGTAGCGGGTGAGGTAATCGGTGGGTACGACGATCCATTTATTTCCGCAAGTCGATGTTGGGAACGGCCCCAGGAGGTCCATCCCGATCTGATGGAACGGTCGCCGAGGAGGCTCGATCGGCTGAAGGAAGCCTGCTGGTCTTGTTGGCGGTGTCTTCCGTCGCTGACAGTCTCGGCACGTCCTTACGTAGCGGGCGACGTCGGCGGCAAGGCGCGGCCAGTAGTACTTTTCCTGTACTCTTGCGAGCGTGCGGGAAAGTGCGAGGTGTCCAGCCGTCGGGTCGTCGTGAAGTGCCTGGAGTACTTCTGGTCGCAATGCTGAAGGCACTATGAGAAGGTAGTTGGCTCGAAGCAGCGAGAAATTCTTCTTTATGAGAACGCCGTTTCGCAAGAAAAACGAAGCGAGTCCTCGCTTGAATGCCTTCGGAACAATGGTGGTCTTGCCTTCAAGGTACTCCACAAGGCCTCTGAGTTCCGGGTCGGCTCGCTGTCGTTCGGCGAAGTCGTCGGCACTTATGGTTCCCAAGAAGAAGTCATCCTCCTGGTCGTCCTGCGGCGGCGGGTCGACGGGGGCGCGAGATAAGCAGTCGGCGTCGGAGTGTTTTCGCCCGGACTTGTAAACGACGGAAAATAAGAAACGCGCGTGGCAATATATTCAAACTATAAGCCGGTGTGAAATGTTGCACGCAGGGCAGCTGTTGTTGAGTAAAAGAAACAATGCCCTCGTTCCCACAAAACGTCTCACGAAGCTGGTGTGATCATAGCACCACCAGTGGTGGTGCAGGCGTGGCATCTAGGTCGTGCACCAAATGAGACCGAAGGGAAACTATTAAGAGTTGCTAAAATGCTAATATTGTGTCTAACAAAGAAAACGAACCCTTAAATTTACGCTTCTTTCCTTCATAAAATGTGACAAGCGTCTCAACGTGGAGCTCAGCACGCGAAAAAAAATATATTGCATCTTTCGGAAGCTGTTAATCTTTCCAAAAACAGCATAGTGGTTGTTCGTTGATCTTGACTCTCTCCTGACAGCCTAACAATTAGACGGGCGAAAAGTTAGAACCTTAGAATTTCGCACTGACACCACCACCACCACTGTGAGCTTCAGCGGGGAGAATATCGTAGTCTGCACACACTATGCACTGCGAAGAAGAGAGTGGCGCATGCTTATCACGTTTAAGTCCACCAAGCTATATACGCATATCTAGAACGTGGCGGCGATACCAAGAATCCAGTTGCAGTGTCACTTTACAATTCCTAGAACAATAAAAAAAAGTTAACCTCAGTTCGCAGCATGTCAGCCATTAGCCATTAGCAATGGAGGTAGAAAATCACCGCATTTCCTCGAAGTGAATCATGACGAGTGGGCGAAGCTCTGGGTATCGTATGGGTGAGTAACCGTACGTTACCCTGAGCGTTGCCCCATATAATGTAAACTGAGTGACATAAAGTGACATAAAGAGCCGACGACAAAGCCAGGTCCTAAGGTCCATAATGTCTACGTTGAGGTCGCCGGCTAGTATAAAGGGTTTGTGCTTGTAGGTGTTTGACATTGTTCCGTCACAATTATGATGGATATTAGTGTATTGTTAAATGTTTTTTTGTGATATGCTTCGATTGATGGGTGCTTCAATGCAGGTGTTTTTACGGTGTTGTGGCCTTTTACTTTGTTCTGGTTCGCATAGTGGGTGCTTCCCTACTTCTTGGAAGTTACGGTGGGCGTATAGTGGGTACCTTGCACACCTTGCATGTGCTGTGGACGGAAGGTGGAGTGGACGTATAGTGGGCACCTTGCATACTGCTGGCTACGACGCAACGGCAGACAAGCCTCAACCTTAAGGAGCTTCGCCACTAAAAAACAGCATGCTCCCTAAGAACCTGTGTATGCGATAGTCGTTGCTGCCGGGTACTATTTGTAAAAGCGCCCCCCATCCCATTTTCCTCTTACCGTATTTTCCGGTGTATAAGTCGCACACTTGTATAATACGCACCCCCCTACTTTTTACGACTTTCGCGGGAAAAAAAGATATATAAGACGCACCTTTGTATAAGACGCACCTATTTTGACACTGTCAACATGATAAAACACAACGGCGTTAAACCCAGAAGTTCCGTGGGTTTAATGGTTCGTTTAAGAACAAACAGTTCGAACAATACGATAGTTTGCGTGACGATGGTGGCTTTTATTGCGGCCGTAATCTCAGTGGTCGCCGCAGTGCTCGAACAGCAAGTAGCTGACATCTAAGACCACACCCTCGTCATTGTTATAACAAGATTAGATATCTTTCTACGAATGCTCTCGCGCTCAGTTTATTCCGCTCGTGAATGAAATATCAACATAGTGGTCTCGCAGAATCTCACGGCTTTTTTGCGTATATAAGACGCACCGTTGTATATGACGCATCAGCGAAAATATCGGAAAAAAGGTGCGTCTTATACACCGGAAAATACGGTATTTACGGATCTGCAGATACATTAAAAGAACTGTAGCACAAG
>JALIZH010007876.1:0-70654 GCA_030522465.1 Rhipicephalus appendiculatus
GAGGCTAGCTTTACACAGCGTGTTACACCATTACTAAGAACTAATTCTAATTTGGTCTCTTAATGATTTCCTCGCGCGGCGAGACACTGACAGGGACACAAATGCGTATGCAGGTACGTGCACATGTCAAATATAAAGAGCGAGCACGAGCGTGCGCAATAAAGATTTGGCGTTATTTTGAGAAACAAAAGGACAGATATCTGCCTGAGCAAAGGTGCACCTTGCGACACAATTTGTGCCTTACTGCCAAAGTCGTCATCGTATCCATTTGCTCTGACCTTTATAGAATGTCTCCCGCATTGCGTGGGAGCCCAGCAAGGCAGAAATGAGGACGAGTGCGCGGCTTAGAGCTCGTTAAATATTCAGGATTCTCACCGCGCGTGGGCGCCCACGGGGTCCCAAGTCAGCAGCGCGTGAATCGAAGCGTCTGAAGGGCATCCTCGAGGACGCGCACCATCGCAAAGCAGGGACAATGATAAAGATGGCAGGAGGAACAGCAACATCCCAGTAGAGGCACAGATTTGTGGAATGATCGACTTATGACTGCGTTAGCTGCCATAGCCAATGAGTACTTGTCACAGATATTTCTCCTTGATTCAGGCTTAAACATAGTGCATAATGACATTCTCCTTATGCTGTTTGTTATCTTGCCACAGCGACAATTTCCAAAACAAAGACCAAAACTCACAGTTTCGTCGTATAGGCGAGGCAATTTATTTTCCTGTTAAGATTCAAGTAAGTACGTGAACGAATTTTATGAAACATTGAGTAGAGTGTTCAAAACAGTAGTTACTAAACATGACAAAACGTTTTTTGAAAAATGTAATTCCCGCAAGCGTATTCCATTTTAAACGCCAACATATTTTGTTTAAATGTTTTATAGGTACACTTACCTTTATAGTTGCACAAGTTGCGAATCCGTAAAAATCCACAAAATTTTGTATATTTTCGTTGCTGTTCGTCACAACCATGCAAAGTATCACTAAAATTTTGTACCTAATTTTACCTGAAAACTATTTGTACCATCCATCCTGTAATGACCCTCGTCAGGGTTAACAGTATTAATAAATGAATGAATAAAAAATTAGCTACTAAATTCTGTAAAGCAAATTCGTTACATCATCTGATCACGTCAAATTGATACAGCATCATTAAGTGTTTTGCAAGAATCCTGGGTTAATGTTACATATCACAGAATATGGATATAATAAAGGATGTTTTTTATGCTTCACATATAATATAAGGTGGAGTTCGCAAAACTTTTATGCTGCTGTTCTTTTTAAAACCGATCTTATGGCGTGTTCTAAAATTTTCATGCATTTTTTATCTAGCTCGAAAGTAAAAAATTGTTTAGAGTGATTTACACAGTTAAGAAATGTATAAAAATTTGCGCGTAGTAAATGCCGTAATATAAAGCAATGCGACAGCTTTACATTTTGATACATTTGCATGTTTCATGTATGTAGCTCAGGAAGAACGCTGCCACACTGTACGGTGTTCGGCAGAACACGAGCATAACCTACGCGTGTTGAAATTCTAGCGAAAGAAAAAAAAACGCGAACTTATTGCCCTGAGTCCCTCACGAAGATTTCGTTTGCTTCCAAAAGCCGGGCGTGGGAACGAGCACAGATGTTTTTCACTTTTCGTCATAACTTGCTGCCAGAAACATGGTCGCGTGGTTATTAGTTTTCGGGTTCCTGAGTTCCTGAATCTGAACAGGGCGTAGCGCGTCCCCTTACAGTCTGAGAACAGAAAATAGGATCAAGCGGATAAAATTTTGAACCCGTTGTCTGCGAAAATAATTGCGAAACTCGCATACTCGAGCGCTTTCTTTTTCTCGCTAGATTTGAGTACCATTGAGAAAATGTCGTGTTATATTACCTTTCTCGAAAAAAAGTAGTTCACCAGGCGAGCCGGGTAAAATTGAGTTCAGTCTTTGTTGTATGCTAGTAAGTTGGTGTCTCAGATAGCATGAATATATAGTCAACAACAGAACCTAATGCTGTACCGTAATGCCTCCTAAGTTTCCAAGACATTGGCGCGACAAAGCTTACGGAAAGAGTTATTCAGTTTATTAATAAAATAAGGATAGAAGCACATGGTCGCTTTTTATTTTTCGTTTCAGGCCGAGGCAAATGGCTGATAATTACACCTATAAGTGTATATACCATGTTCGGTCTGCAGCTCTTAATTGGTTGTTGATGCCTCTTTCAAATGGGTTTGATTGAACGTCGTAATATTCATTGTACTTGTATTTCATTAAACGTTACATCAAACTTTCACATTTTAGTTTATGGGCTTATCTTCGCTCCTAATGAAAAAGTTTAAAAAAATAGCGCAGCTTCCACTAAATCGCTGAAGCCTGGGTCACAGCAGAGCTGGTGAGCACCTAACTGGCCCTGGCGTGGCTAGGCTTTTACACTATCGCCTCTCTTTCGCACTCATTTCTATACTGTACTATTGATGGCTATGCTCGCTCTCCTTTTCTTCTTGTCTGCATTCGCTTCTTTCTATTTCTTTCTCTATCTATCGAACCCGCGGCAGCTTCTAATACATTAGCTACAAGCGCTACTAAAAACTCCGCAGCTACATAAATTTGAAAATGTGCATTTTTGTTCAGAATAAGCATATTTAGAAAATTAGAGCCAATTTGCTGAATTCACGATGAAATGCTGTGGAGCTCGGGCGAATTTGAACCTCTTGTTTGATTTGTTAAGAACTTAATTTATTTCTCCAACACGATCAAGACTGCATTATGAAGGAAGAGAGGTCATGCAAGGGAGAAAGTAGAAGAAAACCTAATACTTGACACCTCGGCATTTCTTTAGGCCTAATATAGCACGGGAATTTTATACTCTTAGTACCGCTCAACGGGTGAAATGTTTGTATTTTTCAATTCCCTGTCAAGCTAAGCACCAAAATTTCAAGAATGCGTTGAACTTTCTCGCTCAGTATTGAATAATGATTTCAATAGCGAAGTAATATTACAGTCACTGCGTATGCATAAGACGCATGAACGCTTCGGGAAAAACCATATATCTGTCGCTTTCATCTGGAACGTAGATGGAGATCGATTGTCGGTCGTTCCTTGGCTGCGCCGAAATAATATGACCGACGACGTGGGATAATATTGAAATGAAGTTTTGATCGTTATGTGACACAATATTGGTTTTTCCGCGAGTAAGCTCTCAGTCCGCATTACATAATGTTTCCTTTGGTTCCCTGACGGTGTGCCACCGTTATGACACTTGAGAATTTAATAAAGAGCAACATTCAATAGCGACGTCTTACCATATTTGCGATGTCTTGCTTCTCCATGAATGCTTCGCTGGAAACTTTGCGCTATCACGATTAATGTAATCGTTTGGTGCAGAGACACGCGACTGCGGCTTTTGCTGAAACAAATCGATGCGTCCAACAATGAAAGAACCGCTGTGAACACATTTATAAAGTACATGCAAAATAATGAGATGGACAAGTGATCAAGAAAACCAAGACAGGACTGACTAACTCGACGAATGAAGTATAAACAAGAACAGCCGCTCAATAAAACATGAAAGTATGACTTATTAGTTCAAACTCTGCAAAGCTCCTAATTACATGTCACAAAAGCATCGAAGAAATGAACCACTTCGTTCTTTTCTACAATGACCTGCTCCTTTCGCTGGTTATCTGCCCGCAGGACGAGAGTAAAAAAAAAAAAACCTATGAAGTATATAAAAAGAAAGGAAGATAGTGAGCATGAAAAAAAGAACTGCGCACTCTCATCCATCCTATTTTAAAGTAGGATATATCTTTTTTTTTTTACTGAAATATGTTCGTGCTTAATGCGTTCAATGGTGAGTGCGGGAGGCACTATAGAGTGTGTTTAATTGTAACAAAGTGTATCTTTTCCTTACTTCTCTTTCTTGTTTCTCAGCTTGTTAGAAATTGAAACAATGAAAAGCACATAATATAAGCATGCACATCCTAAAAAAATTACTTTAATACACTGCAGAAAGACCTTTTACATTATCGTAATGTTGACTAGCATGTGTACAGCATGATATATGTTTTGATTTTACAGGGGGAACGCTGTTTGACAGTTGTCACTTGCCGTGCTGCTTCTGTTACCGTGAGACATTTGAAGGAAATAAGGAGAATTTTAAGAGATGGTATTTCTCAGATACAATATTACTGTGAACTAACAGACAATAGTACCGTTATTGCCTGTTATTCCCCATTATAATAGTGATAATTTTGTGCGTTCTCTGCTCGATCCCTTCAAGAGCTAAAAAATTACCGGTGCCTTATTGGTGCGCCAGCACCTTCTCACATCATATCAATAAACAAAAGACCTTTCTTCCTATGAGAGAGCCTATGAAATGACAATCTCAGACGTTTGAACTAGGTATTCAAGCGCACCCACGAAGAATGTTACTTTTCTTTCGTGGAACAAGCTAAGACACTCGAGACTTGTCAAAAGCATTCGCATGTTAAGTACCTCCCGCATCCGTGTTTTTCTTCAGCCCCCTTTCGCGTCCTGTGCCCAATCTTCTTGTGTATAAAGCATTTCTTGTATAAGCAATGTCCAACACAAGGATAAACTCGCGAAACGCACACACTTACATTCGAGGACCGGAGAATGGAGATCTCTAGAAATTTTCGTAAACGAAGTTCAGTTTATTTACGCGCATTCGCATGCTTTCTCAAAGCAAATTGAGCTACAGTCATCTGTATTTTCTTATCCCAAGAGAATGCAACTGATGCAGCTCTGTCGCTTGTATAGTGGGAAACAGTTCCTTGTGTATAGCTCGTGTTTGACAACAACAATAATTTGACTGCTTTTAGGGGTACCGTAGAACCGTTCACTGTTATAATTTATACATGAACCAAATTGGCACGTCTAATTTTGATGCCACGAATTACTGTGCCAGCGGCAGGCTTTCCAAATATAATAATAAAAAGTCGGCAGATTCCACGTACCTTGGGAATCGATGTTATGCGAAGCATGCGGAGGGAAGGTGATTGTGTTGTAATGTTTTATTGAGCGAAACGTTACGAAATTACGCTAAAGATATGTACAAATGTTGTACGCACAGACATATGTTCCACAGTCACATATGTTTTGCATAACAAGTTGTTAACAGTTGCGTAACGATGCCAACAGCAACATGGGCAGTAGCAACACCAGAAGCGGTAAACTGATATGTAGCGCTTGTGCTCGCCAGGATGGTAGCCCTGGACACTGCAACATATATCAACTTCAGTGGATAGCGCTTTACTATAATTGATGTTAACCCGGCGTGACGGCTGTATCATCGGAGTACATTTGTAATGTTTATAAAATTGGATAGCCAGCACTGCAACGACAATCGACGTTTCACGAACATTAGGGTCTATTCGAAAAGCAGTTCCGAGACCTGGCGTGGCTCTGTGGTAGAATGCTTGATTGCCACGCAGAATGTTTGGGTTCGATTCCTGTTGGGACCCTGACATTTATTATTTGCATTCGTCAGATGACGTCAGCTTTTTAACGCTCTGGCGTTAAAAGTACCAATGTTTGTCTCGCCGTTCCTGGGTAGTCTAAACTGTCAATCACCTGTGGCACATACCCGCATACCTGTGGCACATACCCGCCCCGTGGTATGTGCCACAGGGTTTTCCCGAAAGAGTTTGACGACGTACGCGACGGGATTGTCATTATTCATGTCACGACCAGCGAGTCATATTCGTCAAACCATCTTATTCTCACATACTAATTTTGGTCTACCCCAAGTTAAAGGGGTAATCAGGAAGGAAGGAACTACAAAAGGGAGAAGGCAGGGAGGTGGTTAACCAGATAGCAGTCCGGTTGGCTACCCTACACTGGGGGAAAAGGGAAAGGGGAGTAGAAAGATGAGAGAGACAGAGAGAAAGAAGCACAAGAAGAAAAAAAAAAGAGAAAATGATCAACAAATACGCTGACACTTCTGTGGCGTGGGCACTGCACAATAGTCACAGACGTTCACAAAGGCCCGTGGTCCTTAAGAAACTCAACAGCGCTTTAACTGCCTTGTTGGCCGACGAATGATGGGGACGGTGCTCCAGCAGCATCTGCACGGAGAGCGGCCGATCGTCCAGTCGTCGCATCACATCACAGAGCGTTCGTCTTTCAGAGGCAAATCGGGGGCAGCGGCATAATAGATGATCAATGTCTTCCTTGGTGCCGCAGGGTAATCAGGAGATCACCCAGACGTAGGCGGCTAGATAGATAGATAGATAGATAGATAGATAGATAGATAGATAGATAGATAGATAGATAGATAGATAGATAGATAGATAGACACGCAGATAGAAACGCTAAAAGTGTCTGCAGTACGCAAAGAAATGCTTCGCATTTAAAACTGCTTGAAGGGTTCTATGAATGATCCTTCAGGGTAAAGGAAAGCATAGCAAAGAATCAATCGCTATTTGCGCCCTAAAGTGAAGTATAACCACTCGCAGCATCCCGCACTGTGTGTGCATCGCTGTGCAATGCATAGTCTAGGGGCGGACCGTAAACTTTTAAATTTGAGGCTGGGTTCTTTCTGTAAAGTTATCCATCTTTATGAGCACTGGGCTGCTCATAATGGCCTTGACGTTCCTGCCTCTGGCACGCTGCGTTCAATTAAAAAAAACATAATATGGCAAAAAGCCTACGCCAATGACCATTTCTCTTGCGGGATGAATTAAATTGGCTATGACGATGAAAGGCAATGATTCACCTGCATAATATTCGACATCACTGCTTTTCCGTGTGCTAATTTTTCAGTTGCGTTCCGAAAGGCATGGCTTTCAGTGCTTCTCAAGAGTTCACTGGTGTTGTATTACGGGGTAGTAAGAAAACGTATTTCATAACAGCGAACAAAATTTACAATTTCAAGAAGGACATGTTTTTGTTTGTACGTGCGAGATTTATTCTTGGAACACCGGACGTAATAAAAAAAAGTAGTATAGAAATATGGGGTTTTGACATTCCGTTATAATGTAGGCAAGTATGGTTCGTTGCTGAGGCCATTGTAGGACCCAAGAAATATACTTTTTTGAAAGAAACTATTGTGTTCCAGGAAAGTGAAGATGAATCTTTATTCATTTCATTGTGTATACTCATAAAATTATTAAGCCTAACAAACAATTTATTGTGTGAAAGATAAGCATAAAGGACAAAGTATCCTTCCAAATTCAGGTACGAACGTCAAAGCGTTGTGGTGTCTCATAAAACACGGTTACAAATTTCGTGCTTAATTTACGAACTTCGGTTGTGCAGTCTTGGCGGTGCTTCAAGCTTCGCTGATGTTTTCAATTGCAGGTAGATAACAGCAATATCTTTCTTTCGATCGTGCCGTGTACCAAGTCTGCCGCTGTGTGGAAGAATTAGGTCCTCGGCACAAAAGATGGTGGATGTACAAACACGGACACATGCAAAGAGCACGGCAGCATGCGTTCTCCTCTGTGTCCGTATTTGGACGCCCACCCTGTTCCGTGATGAATACTTAGCAACTAGTTCAACTTTCTCTGAAGCTTTGTCAAGATGGAGGCACATGTACTTTTTTATTTTGTGCTCGCATTCTTGATCTCCAAAGTTTAGGAAAACTTCGAGAATGGTGGCTGGCAATTCGACTTGAATCTGTTTCATCCCCAGGATTTCGGGACATGTACAGGGGTGCTCAAAAGTTACTTGCCATTTGCGTAACCACTAACGATAATAACATGGCGCGTGGTGCGCAAGCCCGCTTTGCCCTAGTGCGAAGCTGTCCCAATTTAGTTTCTCTGCGGTTTTTCTTTTACTTTCCTCTCCTATCCTTCCTTTCCTCTTTTTTTTTCTTTGTTGTTGTTTTATCTCTCTATTTCTATTGATTTCTTCTTCCTCTCTCTTTAGCTATTTCTTTGTCTTTCTTTGATCTTTTCCTTTTTCTTCCTATTTTTTTTCTCTTTCTCTATTTTTCTATTACGTGATTCCTACTCTTTTTTGTATTGTTATACGTGGTTTTGCCTGCGTTACTCCAATCCACAACAGCATACGACACTTCAGGCCTCTAAAGTGCTCCACACTTATCATCAATGCGCTCGAAGCGCAAGATGAAGAAGCATTCTTCTTGGATAGAGCTCACGCTCATATGGCTATGCTATTCGTAGGTTTACCTGCGTTAGGCCAAGTGACGACGACAGCATGCGATCACCGCATACAACAGAATACGGCAGCCCGGTCCCCTAAATTGCTCCGCACTTAAAAAAGTCGTAGTGCCCCATTTCCAGAATTCAATTTGATACGGCCGCTGCGCGCACTCGTAGCGAGAACACCGCGCCGACCGGTGTGTTGTTGTTGAGGATGGCGATTAAATTTTTTTCCAAAACTAAACGCGCCGACACAGAGAAGTCGCATCAATATGTCGCAAAACAAACGGAACAGTACGAGATTCTTAAAATGGCAGGTTCTTCATTTCTATCGTCTGATCCAATATACTCACGGCCGCTTTTCACGACTAAACACTTTTTTAGGTGCCCACGGGTGACACCTCTGTAGTTTGAACAAACGTGTTGCTCCTGTGGCCGGCTCCAGATCTAATATCGTTCACGTTGCCCTCATAGTATTTTGTTTTTTGCGACTTAGTAGCAACGGAGCGGGCGGTTGTAAAATAAAGGACGACGCTTTGCAGAAAGCAAACGTTGTAACGCTTGCTCGCAAAGAGCGGGGGAGGGGAGTACCAGTATCTTTTCGCGTTATGTATTTCCCTCGCGTCCTTTCATATCTTTCTGCGCATTTTCTGTCGCGATTCAATCATCTCCCGGAAGTGCAATAAACCGTCCTCTTTATCCGGTTGGTCGAAAATGCGACGGGAAGCCGAATGTGCTCGCGCGTAAGAAACACAAAACAGGCAAACTTTTGGAGAGCTGCAGCTCGAGAAAGCACTCCTGCAAACAAGCGCACTCGGGAACCACGAGAACGGAATCGCATTCTAGCATAATACGAGGCCTCCTTCACCCTATACGCTTACGAGCCCCCCCTGAGCGAAGACCACTTCTATGCAGCAAGCTATTGTTGCCAGACGACGGTTCCCGTTGTTCTCTTAAGCATTGCTCTTGAATGCATTTTTTGTGTGGCATATTTTTTCTTCTCGCGGAGACTGTGCAGTATCTAAGCCATTTTGAAATGGTGGCACACACACACACACACACACACACACACACACACACACACACACACACACACACACACACACACACACACACACACACACACACACATATATATATATATATATTGCCACGCGCGGTTCTTTTACTGTATTCGGTTTCCGCCCACAAAGACTATCAGCAGTACTCGGCGCAGACCGCGCCTTATTGTTCCAGAAGCTTCTCGCTTGTAGTAGATCGTTCTGTTAAGATTACACGCAAGACGCTCACACTCAAGATTATTCCAGAGCGTGCGCGACGACTAGTGATAAGGCTAGAATGTTCGACGCGTGAGTTATATAAGCCGGCGCGTTCCAACGATGTTTAGTTGATCGACGGCCGACGCTCTGTTCGCCGCTATCAGTGCAGTGTGTATTGCTGTAATCTGACTTTCTGTTTACCGGCCACAAGTTCGGCCTAATAAACAGTTTCATTTTGAACCCACCGAGTTCTGCCTTCGTCGACGTCACGACCACGTGACATCTGGTGGAGGTGCTTCCCGGTCCATGTACCGAACGCCCCCCTCCAGCCGTGAGCCAAGCCCACACCGCCAAGGGGACACCGACGTCAACGCTGAGCAGCGAGCCAGCCGCAGGCGAACAAGGGCTACCTCCAGAGTTCGGACCCCTACCGGATAAGACTCTAAAGTCCAAGGCCACGACCACTACTGCGACAACTATGACAGCCACTGCACCAACTCCCGGAACGGTCGTGATGCAGCAGCCAAGGGAGCCACCGACTTTCCGCGGATCATCTTTGGAAGACCCGGAGACGTGGCTGGAGACGTACGACCGAGTGGCCAGCCTCAACCACTGGGACACGGAAGAGAAGCTACGTCGCGTCTACTTCTACTTGGAAGACGCGGCAAGAACCTGGTTTGAGAACCGCGAGTCAGCACTTCAAACCTGGGATCTCTTCCGCGGCGCATTCCTGGGCACGTTCACGAGCGTCGCCCGCAAGGAAAGGGCCGCTTCTTCGCTGGAGACACGGGTGCAACTACCAAATGAGAAAGTGGCGATCTTCGTCGAAGAAATGACGCGGCTGTTCCGGCACGCTGACCCCAACATGCCCGAGGAGAAGAAGGTCCGTTTGCTCATGCGAGGGGTCAAGCAAGAACTATTCGCTGGGCTGATGCGGAACCCACCGACGACCGTCCAGGAATTCCTGTCGGAAGCAACAGCGATCGAGAAGACGCTGGAAATGCGAACCCGCCAGTACAATCGCCCAACGAGTCAAGACAGCCCAGCCGTTTATGCTCTCGGCGACTTGCGCGAAACGATCCGAGCGATCGTGCGGGAGGAACTGCGCAAGCTGTTACCCTCACCACAGCCGCAAGTGGACTCCATCGCAGACATCGTTCGAGAGGAAATCCACCAGTCGATGGGCACCTCTGAACCGCCACGTCCCCAACCGCAAGCGATGAGCTACGCAGCTGCAGCCCGACGCTACGCTCCCGCTCCACGCCCACGTCAAGAGGTCACACCGCCGCATTTCCGCCGTCAGACAGCGCCGCCACCACCACCGACGCCGTACCGTCCACCCGCCGGCCAGCACTACGCTCCGAGGAAGACCGACGTTTGGCGCGCCCCTGACAACCGCCCGCTCTGCTACCACTGCGGGGGAGGCCGGCCACACGTACCGCCGCTGCCAGTACCGACAGATGGGGCTGCGCGGATTCGCCGTCAACGCGCCGCGTCCGCAGCCAGGCGAACGGCCTCGCGACATCGACGACTACATCACCGGAACACACTGGACACCCCGACGACCTTCCCGCTCGCCGTCGCCCGGCCGCTACATGTCACCGCGCCGCGGGCAGTACACTGGCCCAAACCGGGGCCGGTCGCCTAGCCCGTATCCGGGAAACTAAGGGCAGCAACCGATGGAGGTGCGGTTGCTGTACGACGAAATGCCGAAGATCCTCCGCGGCCGCCGACGACGACAACGCGACGAGACCTGCAGAACACGACGCGAAGCAGACGAAGCCCTGCCGACGAAACCTCGCGGACCGAAGAAGACCTGACGACGCAGCATGGAAGCGCCGCAACAAATCGACGCAGCCGTGATCCGACGCCGCGACCCAACCGCAACGCACGACGACGAACCAGCGACCTCGACGTAATATTCGACGGCCACAACGTCACCGCTCTCGTCGACACTGGAGCCGACTATTCCGTCGTCAGTGGGTCTTTCGCGACGAAGTTGAAGAAAGTAAAGACTGCTTGGCAAGGCCCTGAAATCAGGACCGCTGGGGGGTCATCTAATAACGCCGGCCGGTGTCTGCACCGCAAGACTCACCATCAATAACCGGACTTATCCCGCCAGCTTTCTAATTCTGCAGCACTGCTCCAGGGATGTGATACTGGGGATGGACTTCCCTAAGTCAACACGGCGCCGTCATCGACCTGAGGTCTGAGTCGATAACACTGACTTCAGAAAAAGCGTTGCCGCCCCACACGTCGCCGGAGAATCATGCCTTGAATGTAATAGAAGAGCAGGTCACCGTTCCGCCTCTTTCCAGCGTCGTCATTTCCGTCGGCACCGAAATACCCGCTAACCTTGAAGGCGTCGTCGAGGGCGATCAGCACCTGCTTGTGAACCGTCAGATTTGCGTCGCAAGAGGCATCGCCGAGTTGCGCGACGGCAAAGCAAAGGTACTGCTGACAAACTTCAGCCACGAATATAGGCACCTCAACATTGGTACGACGGTCGCCTACATCGAGAAATTCGTGGACACCAGCAATGCTTTCGCCCTCTCCGATACTGCCGAACTTTCTTCGACGAATCGAGGTCCCGAAACAGATTTCGACGTCAACCCCAGCCTCCCAAAGCAGAAGCAAGACCAGCTCAGAAATCTGCTCCTGCAATTCAAGGACTGCTTCTCATCGTCGTCAAGAATTCGACAGACCCCAGTCGCCAAACATCGTATCATAACTGAAGAAAGTGCCCGACCAGTCCGTCAGAGCCCGTATCGAATTTCGACGCGAGAACGCGAAGCCGTAAAGAAGCAAGTCGACGAAATGCTCCGCGACGACATAATACAGCCGTCCAAGAGTCCCTGGGCGTCTCCCGTGGTGTTGGTGAAGAAGAAGGACGGGACGCTACGTTTCTGCGTCGACTATCGTCGCCTGAACAAGATCACGAAGAAGGACGTGTACCCCCTCCCACGGATAGACGACGCCCCTGGATCGACTCCACAACGCGAAGTACTTTTCGTCGATGGACCTGAAGACGGGCTATTGGCAAATCGAAGTCGACGAGAGAGACCGAGAAAAGACTGCCTTTATAACACCAGACGGCCTGTTCGAGTTTAAGGTCATGCCTTTTGGTCTTTGCTCGGCCCCCGCGACCTTCCAACGCGTTATGGATACTGTACTGGCTGGCTTGAAGTGGCAGACTTGCCTTGTGTACTTGGACGACGTCGTTGTGTTTTCCTCGAACTTCGACGAACACATGCGGCGCCTTGAAGCTGTACTTCAGGCAATCAAGACCTCCGGACTCACTCTCAAGCCAGAGAAGTGTCGCTTCGCGTACGAAGAACTTTTGTTCTTGGGCCACGTGATAAGTAAATCCGGAGTACACCCCCGACCCGCAAAAGACAACCGCCATCGCTGCTTTCCCGCCACCCACCGACAAGAAGGCCGTGCGTCGATTTCTCGGCTTGTGTGCCTATTACAGGCGGTTCGTTAAAAACTTCGCCCGCATCGCCGAGCCTCTCACTAACCTCACCAGGACCGACGTCGAGTTCAAGTGGGAAACGCCGCAGGAGGAAGCATTTCAGGAACTAAAACGACGCCTGCAAACGCCTCCGTTACTTGCGCATTTCGACGAACACGCCGAAACAGAAGTGCACACCGACGCGAGCAGCGTGGGACTCGGCGCCGTCCTTGTGCAGAGGGCGGACGGACTGGAAAGGGTTATCAGTTATGCTAGCAGGTCGCTATCAAAGGCAGAGGCCAACTACTCCACAACAGAAAAGGAGTGCCTTGCCATCATCTGGGCTACATCAAAGTTTCGCCCCTACCTTTACGGCAGGCCCTTCAAAGTTGTGAGCGACCACCACGCCTTGTGTTGGCTAGCCAGCTTGAAGGACCCTTCTGGTCGCCTCGCACGGTGGAGCCTGAGACTTCAAGAATTCGACATTACCGTCGTTTACAAGTCCGGAAGAAAGCACTCTGACGCCGACTGCCTGTCTCGTGCCCCCGTCGACCCACCGCCGCTGGACGACCAGAATGATGACGGCTTCCTGGGAACCATAAGTGCCGACGACTTCGCCGAGCGACAGCGCGCCGATCCGGAACTCAAGGGCATTATGGAATACCTCGAGGGCAAAGCCACCGCGGCGCCAAAGGTATTCAGACGAGGACTGGAGTCGTTTTTCATGCGCAACGGCGTTCTCCTAAAGAAAAACTTCTCGCCACTTCGGGCCGACTCCCTCCTCGTAGTACCTTCGGCATTACGACCAGAAGTTCTGCATGCTTTGCATGACGACCCGACAGCTGGACACCTTGGATTTTCCCGTACGCTGGCAAGGATACAAGAAAAGTACTACTGGCCTCGCCTCACTGCCGACGTCACCCACTACGTGAGGACTTGCCGAGATTGTCAGCGACGGAAGACACCACCGACTAGGCCAGCCGGACTTCTGCAACCCATCGAGCCACCTCGCCGGCCGTTCCAGCAAATCGGCATGGACTTACTGGGGCCGTTCCCGACGTCGAATTCCGGAAACAAGTGGATCGTCGTAGCTACTGACTACCTCACCCGCTACGCCGAGACAAGGGCCCTGCCCAAGGGCAGTGCCGCCGAGGTAGCAAAGTTCTTCGTCGAGAACATCGTACTGCGTCATGGCGCCCCAGAGGTCCTCATTACCGACAGAGGTACGGCCTTTACTGCGGACCTAACTCAGGCGATCCTAAGGTACAGCCAAACAAGTCACCGCCGGACCACCGCCTACCACCCACAGACCAACGGCCTGACCGAGCGTCTAAATAAGACCATCGCCGACATGCTGGCCATGTACGTCGACGTCGAACACAAGACGTGGGACGCCATCCTTCCGTACGTGACCTTCGCATACAACACGGCCGTGCAAGAAACGACGCAGATGACGCCATACAAGTTGGTCTACGGACGGAGCCCGGCAACGACGCTCGACGCCATGTTACCGAACGTCACCGATGAGGAAAACATCGATGTGACCGCCTACCTACAGCGCGCCGAAGAAGCACGACAGCTGGCCCGCCTGCGGATCAAGAATCAGCAGACGACTGACAGCCGCCGCTACAATCTTCGACGACGGTTCGTGGAATACCAGCCCGGTGACCGCGTTTGGGTGTGGACGCCGATACGACGCCGCGGACTTAGCGAAAAACTTCTGCGACGATACTTCGGACCGTATAGGGTGCTTCGACGTCTCGGCACACTCGACTACGAGGTTGTCCCCGACGGCATTTCGAACTCTCAACGGCGCCGCGCGCGACCTGAAGTCGTCCATGTCGTGCGCCTCAAGCCGTTTTACGCGCGGTAGTGAACCTGAGGACTGTCCGTTTTTTTCTTTCATCGGACTTTCTTGCTTATTGAACTTTCTTGATTTATTGTCGTTATTTATTGTTGCATGTATTTTTACCATGTGTTTGGTTCTAAGCATCGGGACGATGCCTTTTCAGAGGGGGGGGCATTGCCACGCGCGGTTCTTTTACTGTATTCGGTTTCCGCCCACAAAGACTATCAGCAGTACTCGGCGCAGACCGCGCCTTATTGTTCCAGAAGCTTCTCGCTTGTAGTAGATCGTTCTGTTAAGATTACACGCAAGACGCTCACACTCAAGATTATTCCAGAGCGTGCGCGACGACTAGTGATAAGGCTAGAATGTTCGACGCGTGAGTTATATAAGCCGGCGCGTTCCAACGATGTTTAGTTGATCGACGGCCGACGCTCTGTTCGCCGCTATCAGTGCAGTGTGTATTGCTGTAATCTGACTTTCTGTTTACCGGCCACAAGTTCGGCCTAATAAACAGTTTCATTTTGAACCCACCGAGTTCTGCCTTCGTCGACGTCACGACCACGTGACAATATATATATATATATATATATATATATATATATATATATATATATATATATATATATATATATATATCCTCTTCACTACAGCAAAATGTGGAGGCAAGAAAAGGATATGCAGCAGGCAAAATTTTGTTTCAAAATGGTTCTAGAAGTGCAAAGAAAACAAACATTGCCAACCAAATTTCATTTTCAACGGGAAAAAAGGGTTTCCACATACGGCGACATTCGCAGTGGACGTTGTAAGAATACCACCGATAAACAAGCATTCTGGCTTTCAACTTTATAAATATTTTAAATGATTTTCAAAGAACAATAGCACATCTTTTGTTCACACTATACACTATTTACTTGCGAAAATTTAGGTGTTTGGACCTAAGCTACCTTGTGCGGTGCAGGCTACTTACCGCTGTGTCTTTTTGTGTACACGCCAGTCACGAAAGCTGATGTTTCCTGCTCAATCTTGGAGTGCTGCTCACGCTGGGTCCAGAAAACGCGATTTTTCAAATGCGTTGAGCAGCTTGCTGTTGTGTAGTTTTCTTAAGAAGACATGACGCAGGTAGTGAAGAGGAAGCATATGCACGAATAACATGCGTAATCTTTTTGTCATGGTACTCAAGTTAATTCTTTAACGTACTTTGCACACAGCTACTTCACGAGACACATAATCCCTCATGTCGAAGGAAGTAGACGATTTATACTTAAGAAGAACTTGTTGGTGGGCGAGTTGGTGAGTAGATAACATCTTAACGTTTCTGCTTAGAAAGACTAGTTGATAGTAGAGCCTGTCCTGTCGTCTTTTATGTGTTCGTCTTTCTTATCGCAAAAATTAAGATTTTATACACGAATTATTTGCACTTCAGGCCCCTGCTTAAAAAGTTTCAACATATTCTTGGATTTATTAGTGTAAAAGTCTGCAGATTTTAGGAGTTAGACCAGGCCAGAACAGCAGCGTGGCCCTTTCACAATCTGCTACAGAACGTTGGGACAAGGACCCCTACAGTAGGTGAGGCCGGCTCTTGATCTCTTGCACAGTCTTCCGTCTATGTCACCCAATGGTTGCGCCCAGGCAATATATAAACTTTCCGTTGAACGCAGTAAAATATGAAAAGAGACATCGATATCACACTTTTAATATGTGTCCAAAAGAAAGGCAGGAAGGAGAAGATGGAAGCTTGCGTTCAGAAATTCGTAAACAGGGGTTGTGTGCTTGAGCTGACATTTCGAGAAGTGGACTTATATTTTTTTCAACGCTGCAACAGATTTCCTAAGCGCTCGTGTGTATGATTCGTGGGCTCTCCTCCAATCTAGACAGGAGAGAGTACGAAAGGAAAAGGAGAGGGCAACTGCGAAAGTGGCGGCGGAGGCGGGGGACACTGAGAAGCCACCATGACCAATTGGGTGAGTCAGAAGGAAATATGTATTTCGTGACAAAATGTGTGGAAGAAAGGGGGTGCAGAAGTTTCGCGGAATTATGGTTGTAAGAAAAAAAAGCACCACTTAAGAATGGCAGGTTAGAAATTCCTAGAAGGGCTTAACACTTAAATATTTCATAGGGGACTCTTGAGTCCATGCGATATGGCACATATACACAACGGAAACCGATAAGTGTTAAGTCCTTCTTCTACTCGATTCTCGCTCGGACTAAAGATTTTATTAGTTATTTTATTTGCATCTTGCTTCATCGTTCGTGCACGGACAGCGCTGATTTTTCGCTCACAACAAACGATGGCGACAGCGACGCCGACACCATAATTTCTGCGAAAGGAGCTCTTCAAATTATTCGCAGTTGGATTTAAGCTACCCAGCGATAATAAGGGACGGGCGAGCTACCTTACACCTTACATAACCAGAACATTTTTTTCAAAGATCTACTTTATGAATACCTATTTTCTCTATGTGACACACTTGCGTCTTTCAGGCATTGCGTCCTCAACACTGGGTCGTAGGGTGTCGTCGGACGCTCTGCTAGACCCTCAATATTGGACAAAGCAAGGCTTTGTTTCTTAAATTGACCTGTGTAAGCCAATAGTTTTGCTTCCAAAAGCCGCAGGAACGTCTTTACTTCAGTAGAACTTCTTAATGTATGAAGATAGTAGAAGAGAAAGCATTGTACTCCTCCAGCCACTCCAATTGAAGAAACTCTACAGAAGACTCTTTAGGTAGACAGAAAGCAATTCACTTTATGCTAAATTCCATGTCACAGCCAAAGGATAAGATAAAGTCACTCGACAGTTATTTTGAATGTATGAGAGGGGTGCACGTTATGCAATATGCTCGCAGTGTCATGCTCGCCTTAGGCATATAAGTACAACAAATGCCCATTGATCTTCACAAGGATGTGAGTAAAGATGTGCGTAAGATACTGATTTACACGCGTAGTTTGTGCAAGCGCAGTTCTACTACAGCTCTTTGTTGTTCCTCATCAGTATTCGTGAATTTATGAACCTATTTTTTTTTTCATTGACGCCCCACAGAACATACCGATACGTAAGAAATATACAAGTATCAGCGAGATAAAATTACGCTGCCTTGGCCTCTACGACGATGCGACACCTTAACACCTGGAAGGAAAAGAAAGTTTGAATTTGTACACGAGGAAAAAGCTGCCAGAATGACGACGGCAATTCAAAAGCAGTGGCTGGGGTTGAGGGCGGTAACAACCTGTGTGATAAAGGCGGCTGATGCTCACTTACTAAGCAGCAGACCCCAGCAAATCCCGTTGCTTTGCCCTTTGGTGGAGAGCCGCGGAAGCCACACGCATGAGCCGTATTTGCTGTCATTCGTTGGTCTTATTTTATGCGGTGATAGTAGGGAGGCTTACCTTAGTTCTCGCATCGAAGCGGGAACAGATTGAGGCTACGCGACAGTCTCATTTTAAATCGCTGACAAAGATGTGGACCTCCAAATTCTTTTGTTGTTATCTGTGGCGTATTACTTCTTTTTATTCATTTTTCTACGTTTCTATCTTTGCAACACACGTTTCAGCAACCTAAAAAGGAAACATTTTCCTGGAAAGTTTTCGATTGGACAAAAGCTCGGGAAAGTCGACACACCTTAATGCCAGGGTCTTTTCTGTTCCTGATTTCCTTCCCTATGCCAAGTAGCGTGTAGGAATTTATGTGTGTGCGGGGTAGGCTTCACTGCATTCTAGTGAAAAGCCTTTGCTTTATCTCGTTAAAGACATGTAAACCAAAATGTGACAGCAACGACGAACTTCGTTGCGATTCGAAGCGGCAAGGTTGTACAATAGCCGAGTCAAAGACTCTTGACCTGTCGTTGTTAGCGTAATAGTCGAGAAATCGTCATGTTCACGACCACTAATCTCGTTTCCTTAGGCACTGTGTGGAAGGTGCAAAATGCCTCTCGAGTAAATCGGTAGGCCCGCGGCCTCATCCGGTGAGCCACTCTGTAAGTGCTCGCTGAAATCTTTGCAATAAATTCTATATTTCCGCCCACCTCACTTAGAACGCTTAGGCGCTCCGCTCGGCGAGCTCTCTAGCGCGGCGGAGGCGTCCGTTAGCATGAACCGGTCGTGCCTGAGCATTTGACCAATTTCAATGGGGCTCCCGTTCGCTGACTGAGTGGAATTGAATGCTGGAAACGCTCTAATAGAGGAGGGCTCGGGAAATTTGGACCACCTGGTGTTCTTTAACTTGTACTAATATAGCACAGTGCGCAGGCCTCTAGCGCTTCGCCTCCACCGAAATGTGACCGAAACGGCCGTCATTGAACCAGCGACCTTCGGCTGAGAAGCGGAGCACCGCAACCACTACACCGCCGCGATGGACGCCTGGATAGCTTTAGGGATGTCTCACAAAGGCATAAACAAAAGAGATAAGCCAGATAAGCTAGAAAGACACGTACCAGAACTAAAGGCGTGAGTGATTCCGCTGTTATGAATCCTGATAACGAAGGTCCATAAACGATTATCGGCGCCGATTCAGGTTGAGAACGAGGTCAAACACGGGAAGCACGTTACGTTAGAGCACCTGATCACCACGGCAATGTCTCACATTTCTCCAATCGGCGCGCATTCCAGGCTGGCATCATAAACAGGATGGTTGGTGACCCCCTTCGAAAATTTTGGCGAGTGTATGAGTGGGACCATTTATTCAGTCGCGAACGTGATCAGCTGCAGCGCTTCGGTCTTCTGGGCGTGGCCTCTCCGTACTTTTTAGGCTATACCCTAGTATATTGTTGTCGTCATGAGTGGTCAATTTAGCTGGATAACAGAGGAACCATCATAGGGTTTGTTCATAAAATATTTCCAACATCACCGAGTTTCCTTCTTTTTAGAAGATAGGGAAATATGTTGATTTTTCTTATTTTTAGAAACTTCGGAAAGTGATCATCAAAGAGGAAAGTTGAAAATGTAGCTACGGTGGTAGGCTGCGTAACCTGTTAAGTTGGCACTTATAAGTTGCGTGGTTGTGCTTGTGTTGCGTGACTTAAACGAAGACCAAGGTCGACAAAGTTCGGGACGCAATTATGACGTGATCATGGCGTGGCGAAACACTTTATGGTGTCGGCTTGTCGGCGTATAATGTCATCACGGTGTGTCATGTAGTCATGGTCTAACATAAAAACTGGTACGCTGCACGAAAATTGGGTAAATGCCACTGCTCGCCCCGGGTCCAATAAAAATGAAGAAGGCAACAAGTTAGCCCAACAAATAGCGAACGACTACGTTAGTGGAGGTGAAACACCCATTCCTAGATGCCGTAGGTAGCTGAAACGGGGAACGAAGTGAAGGAGAAAAAGAAGCAGCCCACTGCATGCTTTGTCCCTCCCAAGGTTTCACATAAGTGGGACCTGAAACAACATTCGCTACATGCTTTGCTCGTCCCCAGTTGTTTTATGAACCTTTCCATCAATTACTAATCTATGTGTACACTCAAAAGTGTCATTTAACTAAGGTAGATTCAGCATATCATCTTGTCTATGCACATATCGAAATTCCAGAAGTTCATACTTGGAGGCGCATGGGCAGTGGATAGCTTTGTGCGTTTGTGACATGTTACAATAAAAGTCACAGTTTCGCCACAAGGACGTCGCAATGTTTGCGGTATCAAGAAATTAGAATGTCACACGAACAACGACAAGCAGCTCGATACTTGCAAAGTGCCGTTAAAGCACAGAGAACAACGCTCGAAAAGAACGCACAGGTGTACAGAGGAGAAGCTCAAACAACTGTCACAGTTGTTACGCCTTCATGTTTGAGCAACGCGCTAGCAAGTGTCGACAATGCAGAACCCGACGCACATGGATCTTTTTCTTTTTAACTGCTGCGCGTGGAGTGACCGCTCTGCGTCTCCTGCCACGCGGTGGCGTCTGACGCAAGGTGTGCCCGGTGCTCTATTTTTCCTTTTCGTTCCACATCACGAGTGGGCACAGAAAGGGGCCACTTTTTCATGCGCGTCTCAAAGGCAGTTTTGAAGTTGAAAGCAAACTTATGAGTGTTGCGCAAGCTAATACATCCGCTGCTGGCTTTAGCAACCGAGATAAAAGGAAAGGACTCGGGTGCTGTTTGAATGGCGTATACGTCCATGGGAGGAGTTGGGCCACCATTCTTAGAGAAAGGTTGGCGGCTGCGTTGTAGGATCCTTCAAGGCGCACACTTTTTTGTTCCGGAACTTTCTCTTCTTTCTTCCGCCACTCTGCGTTGCGTTCCATGAATTGGCCTTAGAGTTTCGGGCTCAAGCTTAGACATACTCTGCGCTCCTTGTATGTTTAATTGCCGCCCTGGTAGCAGACTACAAAGGTGGCCGGTTTGAAAGTGGGCACGACGATGGCTTTTGAGATAGGCGGCAGATAAAAGACAGAGCACAACTTTGATCGCATTTCACTCCTTCTTCATTGTATTTTTCGTTTCTTATCAATGTCGCCTTCAAGAGGCACTCCAGCGGGATGAGTGGTATTAATGCTTATTTCGTGTTCCTCTTCCTTCAAAGAGATAGCGCCTCCCGTGCGGTGCTCGGGCGAACAGAGGTAGGATAAATTAAAATACGAAATCAAAGGCGAAATGTTCCATATTTTAAAAACTAAGTACCAGGTAGAGAAAGCATTGCAATTATGGGGTAGTGTGTACAGTAGTAAAAATAAGCGCAGGAGAAAAAAATGGTTGCTTTGGCCTTGTTACATTATGAAGTATCGTAGCGATTTCTGGTGTAGATATAACGACCCAGATCGCGTTTTATAGGTAAAGTTAACTGTCTGAAGGAATAAAAAAACGGCAAACAAGATAAGTGAAACACGACATGTGATATCACACCAAAAGCAGAATCAGCAATGAAAATATAAAGAAAGTCAAATATCTGTGATGCAGTTCAAATGCTAACCGGGATACATGGTAAGTCACATGACTTTGAACACTTACTCGCAGGGCAAAAATGAAACATAGGAACCCCACGAACATACGTTTTCCTTAGACATGCGCCATTATGTCAACGATATAGGCGGAAATTACAAAGTTCTTGAAGGAAATTCACTCCAGGTACACAGAAGGTAGTGACTTGGGCTGCAGTATTGCGGTCAATATTTGGGCTCTTACAGATCTACGAAAGACATCATTAGGCATAATTTACGGCTACTATACAACTTCTTGTATCCCAAAGAGCGCTTTATGTACACTACGCTGTACCTCCTTATTTTGATCTCCAATTTTGACCCGATAGGATATGTGTAATAAAGTTTAGCAAAGCTTCATTTTGGGCTAGTTGGTACGGCATTGTAATGTGGTTGCGCTGAGCGAAATGCACAAAAGAGTAACGGAACAAGAAGACAAAACATGCGGCGCGCATTCTTTTCGCAAAAGCACCTCAAATATATACACGAAAACATTGAAGATAACAAAGACTGTGTTACAACGTGTTGTTCATGGAAGGAAGTCATTTTGGGGCTATCATGTTCCTCGTGTGCAGTCAACTAATCTGGCGGTTGTCAATAAAGTTAAAAGCTGCCTCACTGACGGCAATAGATGCAGAGCTCACGTGATTGTGTGATTTAAACAATATGCCTCCATAATTTCGCGTGTTCTTTTAGACCTGCAATGCACCAACGTCTGCTTTTGGTTAAAAATGGGATCACATCCGCATCTTGCGCAATGAGTAGCTAAGTGCCCTGGTGATTGCAGCATCTCTGTGGCCTACCTATGTTCTCTTAATCATGTGTTTATCTTGTCTCGAGAACACTTTTCATCGCCAATGCGGTGGATATAGTACATATTTTGATTAGGTCAGGTGTATCATAGACAGTATACGAGCGCTGGCTCATGCAATCGCCACAATTGAAGTTCATTGAACCTTTGCTGAAATCGCTATCCTAATCGACCTGTCAGAAAGGCTCTTATGTATCTCACACTCTTCTTTTAAGATTTATCACACACATTTGTGTTTTTCTCATTGAGTCTATCTTTGCGTCGCCATGCCCTGACGGACGCGAGATAGAAAACAAAAAAAAATTGGTTCAAGCTTACCTTACTGACATTAGTATTAGTTTTATTTTAAAGCGTGGCAGGATGGATGGAAGTGAATGGAACAGGGCGCTGAAATACAAGAGGAAACTTATTGCAATTCGTAGTTCAGCCGAGTCATAAAGAATATATGACGTGAAATTCATGATAATAAATCAGGCAAACAAACAAGTGAACAGAAAGGTGTCTTCAAATTGGGGCAGAACCCAGAATGGCTTCACGAGATAGATGACTTTCCGGGGATCGTTTTGGAAATATCAGAAACAAAAAAGAATGCCTTTCCCACGGATAGCGTAGAACCACGCTGGCGGAACCGAGGTAAGATGAAAGGAAGCCTTGGTACGGGTGTAGCCTGTGGCCAGGGAATCCAACCGAAAGTATTGAATGAAGAGGGAGAAATATGAGGAAACGATCGGCGCGACTAACGGGGAGAACCTTAAATTTTTGTGTGCCTTGGAGCTGGGAAAGGTGCCTGTAGTGGAACATAGTTCTGCCCCGCGATGGAGGTATACGGGGAGCCGCGTGTGCAAAATAAGAACTCGCGAAAGATAAAATGAAAAAGAAAATGGAAGAAATAGTAACATAGTAGAATGACAGAGAAACGAAAGGGATGAAAAAAAAGGGAAGGGAAAGAAAGAGAATAAATGGGGGCGGTTTCGCTTCTTCCTATGGCATACGATCCCACAGCGGCGCACGCTCTATATTTCTTCACCTCCATCCTCTGAATTTCTCGCTTTCTCTTTCTTTCTTTCATGCGTGCGTGTGTGTGTGTGTGTGTGTGTGTGTGTGTGTGTGTGTGTGTGTGTGTGTGTGTGTGTGTGTGTGTGTGTGTGTGTGTGTGTGTGTGTTTTATCGGTGTCATTCAAGCATGAGCGCCTGACACTCCCCTACACATAGACCCATTTTATGATTTCATCTATGTGCGCTTTGTTTCGCCCCCCCCCCCCCCCCCCGCTTTTTTTTTTCTTGCGAATTCTGAACGCGCGATGATAAGATAAACGACGGTGAAATGCCCAGGCGACTGCGAAGTAGTAACACGATCGCAACATCGCCTCAAGCGTACACTCGCCACCGCTGCACCGCGGCAACTGTCCGTGTCTCAATCACCATTTTCTTGTGTTTGACGCCGTTCCTTTCAGGTCAGCGGCTTGACCGCAGATCTTTGGTTCGTGCCGCGACCGAAGTTCGCCGGACCAGCTCCTCTTCGTGTGGAAGAGGGTGAGGGGGAGAAAGCTGTCTTATGAGGGTGGCACGGTGGAGAAGTGCCATATACCAATGCCTGCTCGCACGCCTTGCGGGCAGTACGTATACAACCGTTTCGAGGGAATCGTTTGTCTTCGTCTAAGCTGGGAGCAGCTCTCTCCTGCTGCAGTTAAGGAAGAAAAATGAGAGGTTTCCGCAGCGCATCAACTTTTTTGCCTGCTGTTCTCACTATGGCTGATTGTTTTTCTTGGTTTCTTCTTGTTGAATGGAACACCCACTTCGGGGGTGATGTTTTAGTTGAGTAACGGTGCGCATGTGCTTGAGCATTGTGTAAAATATCTTCATGACTGATTAACGTTCCGACATCTTTATAAGTTAGGTTGGATTTAGCGGCGCAAACGCATCTGAGGTTACGCTGTGGTAACCACTTGATGATGTGATAATGTGCATTATCCTTAGTATTAAGTGTGGCCAAGGAGCGCCATGAGCTTGAATGTTCAGTATACGATCACGAACGGAATAGAACGGATAACGTAATATCTCTGTAGAGAGTCGTAAAATCAATCTCGTGATAAATGCGCGAAGTATACATAAAGGTTATGAGAATGAAACTTCAGGTGATATTATGTATGGCTTCTTGAGACATTGAAGAAATAAGATTGATTCGCCAATGTTTCGAGCGCACATACACATTTTAACACTGATTGGTCATGCTGATAGACTTGCATTTTCTTGTTTGTTGTTCTTGACTTTTATACAGTGTGCTATAATGAGCGCATAAATTTCTCGATATTATTGTTAGAGCATCACACACATGCGCAATCATTATAGCAACATAATTTACTTAGGCTGTATATGACTTTGTTTCTTGTATTATGTCCCGGTGTGATTTCTAAACGTGTTTGCTACGAACAGACATCTCCTGCAGGATGGCGAAATTTATGCGAACGCTTCGGACCGCGGTCACAAGAGATCACAAAAGAAGACAGAAACAAAGTAAAGCCCATTTTTGGGTTTTTCATGTTCAGCCACCTCCTCAGTGATACCGCTAAAATATCTACCGCGAGCAATGCGTCGCTGATAATAAGGGAGAGAATTCAGTTGCATCGCAAGCAGATGTGGGACACAAGTTCGAAAAAATGTTTTGAGAGAGGCGCGTTTTTAAGTAACATGTGAGGAGCATTTATGCATACAAAATGTCGGGGTCGCGTTCAGAGCTTCAACACGTACGCAGGAAATAATCTGCAGATGACTAAATTAGTATAACGTGCGCAGGCCCGTAGCCAAGAGCGTTTTTTTTCGGGTGGGAGAAGGGGGGGTAGACTTGCTGAAGGCTTTGACTATTTAAGAAAAACACCTATTTCATTTATTTATTCTGGGTAAAACACCCCTCTTCATCATTATTTCGGGGGGGGGGGGGGGTCTAGGGCACTCCCCTGGCTACGGGTCTGAACATGCGAGTATTCGCAATTTCGCCTTATCATGCTAGCGAACATGTGAATATTCGCAATTTCGCCTTATCGTGCTAGCTACATTTAAACATGCGGTTGCACAGGCTTTGAAAGCGTAGGCACCCTTCGGTTTCGAACCTGAGGCTGTGATATGTGAAGCTACACCTATAGTACCGTGCAGCTTAATGATCATACAATCAACGAGAACTTCATATCTAAGGCAGGTATTACGAGCGATACTAAAACGGAGGGACTTTAGCCACACACGCAAAGTTGATTTCGCAGAAGAAAAAAAAACTGTCATGTTCTCACAGTTAATACGGTGAGCTTACAAACAAATTTCATTCAATGGTAATTTGGTTTACCTGACTAATGTTGAACTCAGCTTAAGTGTCGTGCGCTTGACCATGCTTAGCGGTGAAGCCAAGTGTTAGTTTTAGCTCCGTACTACTTCTACCAAAATGGATACGGCGTGTACTGAAATGTGTTTCCGGGGCGACATAAATCCTTGTCTCTATTTATAAAAATGTAATTACTGAGAGTAACTAATATGTAACGCTTTCGCGAAAATGTTCGTTCACCGCCACTAATATTGTAACGCTGTCGCAGGCTAAAAATTGTTTTGCTTCTAACATGCCCTCCTGCTCTGTGCGGGGACGCAGGAACAAGCATAGTTCCTGTGTGCTGTCGTAGCTTTTCTTGTGGGCCAAACAAATTCATAACGTGCATGGCATCTTTGTTATGATGTCATGCACGTACGTCGACCTCTGCGCTTGGCTTGACACTTGGATGCGCAATAAATTTTAACGACTTAAGCGACGCACTTAATGACCGTAAGAACTAATTAAAATCTTCTGCAACAAACGCGACGTTCTGGGCTAAGGGCGCTGTCACCTTCAACGCGTAAAATTAGCCGCTGTTAAGTTAGGTGTTACGCCTAAGTTAATGAGTGCTGGTCTCATTAATCATAACACTGGACTGGAAGAAACACGTTAAGTTTTCATAGTTGAGAATGGGCTCAAAGGCGTGTTATAGGTTCGTGAGTGAACGCGAATTCTATATCCTGTTACTGCACGGGCAGCGCTTTTTATTCGGGCATTGCAGTTCCTTAATCCACACGCCTTTGTTGCTTCGTGAGGAGCGTTGTACATAACAACTGATGTTTTTTTTTATTAGGTATAGGAATTTAACAAGCAAAGTGTGAACAAAGTGGAACTGGAGTTGGTGTTCTGGTAACGACCATTCTAAAACGCATAACAGGACGGAATGCGTACTTTCTGTGAAGACAACAGAAAAAAAGACTTCGCTTCTAATGATAAAGCTGTCAATGTCAAAGCGAACACCACCAACAACAAAAAAAAACTGCATTCTGGGAATGATAACGTAAATATCTTCGTACGGTGTTTCTGATTCATGCGAGCCAGAAAGAACAGCGGTTTTACAGAACGCGGTCACGATGCCACGAATACAATGCTCCTCGAGTGTCGCCGCAATGAGAAAAAGGAAGTTTTATTAGGAGCTATGACTAAGCTGTATACAGTCGCTATAAGTGATAGGGTATTCGCATCATCTCTTCATCGGCTTTCTTTCTTGATATAAACCATTGAAACACATGAATGTTTGTTGTGTTATTGGCGTAACTGATACCGCCTGTCTTTACGCCACGCAAAATTACCTAGAGATTTGAGATAAGTCATCTATCTCAAGAGCATAAATGGAGCGTAAAGAACCTTTTCTAGAACTCTGTTACTGAAAACCTACTATTTTTTATGTAAATATAACCTACTTCACGTAACGTCGTAAACACCAAGGGACAGCGGAGCCGAGGGGAAGCCTCACCAATGGAGAGCAATCTAATGGATACCTATGATGCCATCCCTAACGTCAGACCACCTGTCCTCGGCACTGCTGCACATTGCCTTCTCCCACGACCGATTCTTCCTACCACCTGCGCTGCTTCATGTGGAGATCAGGAGCAGCAGGCCGCTGCTCCTGGTCTCCGCTCAATCCCTCCTCCTCTCCGCTTGACCACCTGCACGTATCCAACCCTCAACTTGCCTCCTTCCTCCCCTCGCCTCCACAAAACTATGCTTTACCATCTCTCCTCCTTCTTTCACTCCACGTCACCCTGACTTCCCTTTCCCAGCCCTTGTTGCACTATATTATACATGGCTAAGAAATGCCTTGCCCTCTCCCCTCCTTCCGCTGCTCCTTCTTATCACCCCACTCCTCCTTACCCTCACTTCTGATTCCCACCTCTTGCTATACTTTACTATACATGACTATTTCTTTACCTTCTATGCCCCTTCCTTTGTTTCTTCATCATCCTTACATCACTCTCTTTCACCCGATCATCTCTTTCCCACCCGCTTGCTATGCTATACCGTGCATGCTGATGCTATACCACAAGCTGGTTTGCACATATTCCCTAAGTTAAAGGTATATTCTTCACTTTTAGTGGACCGTACGTGATTACTGGACTTGCCCAATTTGGCTCAGCTACAACAGGTCCGCTGTAAGCACCTGCTCTAGAGATTAGCTCTGTATTCACTTCAATGAGTTTGCATATCTCTCTCTGTAAAAGATGTACTAACCAAAAGTGCTGCGCGCCCTCGTGTCATCTGATGTTAATGCTCTTCAATACATAGCGTACTTCAAGTCTTTTCACTACTTCCGACAGGCGCATTACGCAGTGCATACGGCACGCGAACCTTAGTGTTAATCGCAACAAAAATGTTTCATGAACAACTGCCGTAGTAATGGTTGCGGTCGCAGTGGTAGTTATTACAAGTGCTGATAATCCCTCGAAGGCAAGGTTCAGTTGCAGCGCTGTGTGCCTTGAACATGCTTCGCGCTTTGGCTCTTCCATCCGGAAGGTGCCAACGTGCCGTGGGGAGCGCGGCTACACAGTTCCCAAGCAAGTGATGTCGGTCGATAAGACAGGCAGCAAAGCATCCATCCTACTCGAATCTGACTTGTGACGCCGATAGGTCAGAGACGTCGAAAGCGACACAACTGGCAGCAACTTCCCGAGCACCAAAGCGTGAGCCCGATGAGATGCGAAAACGTATAGGATCCAACAGAGATCGAGGAGCTGGAACTTCTCTATGGTAGCTTTGAAAGACGTAGAAATTAAAGACAAAAACGAAAACCATACCAGCGCATGCCCAAGAAAAGAAGTGAAAGTGTCAGACAGGGCGTCTAACGGTGCCTTATGACAAATACAAAGTTAAACAAAAGGGATGTGCGAAGAGAAAATGAAGGATTTAACAAGAAAGCACAAAATGTGAAACCAGGAGGGAAAGCCCGCAGAGAGATACGTCAAGCGTTCGAAAACACCGCGAAGTCGGTGGAGATTTTGAAATTGCAACTTTGACAAATGGTGGGATGCCGCTTTTTCTTATAGAAATCTTTGTTCGGAATACATTGCTGGCACGCGTGAAAGTGATGTGTGCTTTGCGATTCGCTCTCTTTCAGTTGGCGTCAAGAACTTTTTTGCACCGAATGTCCTACGATTTTTGTTTTGCAGATATGGGCAGCTGTCTGTCTCAGTGTCCGCAATGCACACGTTGTGCGTTTATCACGTGAATTATCATGGCTGTCCAGCAGTGTTCCTCAGTTCCAGTGCGGGGGGAAGAACAGTGTTAGCTGGTTGTTAGGGCTTCTTGCAGCGAATATAGCACCTTGGCAGCACATGGCGCTTGCTCTGTAGGATAGCCATCCATGGACGCTTTTTAAAATTTAGGCACAAGGAAACAAGGGAATTACGAGCATTAGTTATCGTTTAGCGCTAAAGAGAGGTGATCTTTCTGAATGACACAATTCTTATTTAGCAGGAGAGCACCAAGTTGGGCTAGTTGGTCGATGTTCATTCTTGATAGATTTTTAACTGCGCTAAACAGACAAGGATACAGAAAGATTATTTACATTGAAAAAAAAAATCCCGAAATAGCAGTTCTTGAGCACTTTCCGAAAGAAATGTGGTAGTGAAGGATCAATGCACATTTTAAAGCCTCGTGTTCGCTACTTATTGACAGAAGGATTTGACCAGGTACAGTAACTTTGTTGGTCGATGTGTTCGGCTTTGCTTTTTTGACGTTTTTTTTGTTTATTCTTCGCTCTTTTCTTTCTTTATTCACTACTGCGGACCTTATACAGGTCCAAACAGCATTCTACTGGCAATGTCGAAGTTAACTGCTGAATATAGTTATATATAATTGTTGGACACAACGCTATTAAATAAATCAATGGAACATGTGCTGAAATTGGCAATAACTAACTAATATCTCCTAATACATTTTATTGAGATAGTAAAATCCCGACATCCTGATGTGGTCAGCGTTTGTATATCTCACCGCAAAGCTGTGTTGTCGTGCGCATGTCAGTAAAATGTAATAGCGTACGACCGTTCATATTCCAATTAAACTATGCGCGCGCTAAGATATTGTCTGCATGCTTTTATTTCAGGCATCCCCGGACCACGGTACTAACAGTTTGGCGAAGTAAACAGAAAGAAAGGGAAACAAATGCTATCGTGGTAGCCTCGACGGAGCCCAGTTTTCTTTTTTTTTCGTATCTACCACGCTGAAATGGTCAACACGGGCACACAGGGAGAGCAGCGAGCGTCCTAATTAGCCACCCACATAATTCACTATCCCGCCTCCCGCCTTGTTTCTAGCAACCCGCTTGTTCTCTAGCATTCCGCGCACGCATTCATCGCTCGTTGTCGTTGATTTGAATAAACAACAACCGCTTGCGCCCTGGACAACGACGCCTCACCGCGGTAGCACACCTGCTCTCTTCTGTGGGACAAAAGAGCGCTCGGAGAATTGCTTCGAATGGTGTCAGCGCCGCTTTTCATGAACGCGTTAAATCCGAGTGACATATGTGTAAGGGATTGTGACCGGAAAGTGCGGTGCCCACTGATTCTTCGCAATGTTCTGCACTGTGTGGCCAGTCTAAGTGGAGAGCACGGTGCAGGCTCATGTTTCTGCTCCATATATTAGTAATGGTAGAATGATATAACCGCAGCTTCCCAAGTCTAAGATAGAGCTGTTTTCTACTAGTATCATTTTATAAGTACATGGATTACCACCTTAGCTCCCATTTATGCCTTTGTTTTTGTACGATCTCATTGCTGAATTCTTTGCAATGTTAAGAATACGCATGGGTATTTTTCATTTTTACATGTTCGCTTGTAATTACGCGATGCCATCACGCGATCTGCCATGTCTACGGATGCGAACGCTGTTTCCTTGTTTGTGTATGGTAAAAAAAAGTTCTTGGTTATACTTCGCCAGTTTTCTTAAAATTGCCCGAATGATGACATGAATGTGATGCTGTGATGAATATACGTTTTTAAAGTCAACCGGTTCTTTGGAATATTTGAAATAAAGTGTTTCCGCTGACAAATCATAACACTAGTGCGCGAGTTTCTATGTACCCTAATAACGAGTAATGTCGCTTTATTATCTCGTTATATAATGCAGATTTATTATCAAAAATGTACATGTGCCCTTAATTCTGTCTCGAGGTCATTTACTCTCTCGTCATTTGTGTCGTCGTGTGCAACCATCGCAAAGAAGTGAACAGGAATCATAAAACTCTTCAGCTATTTTTGCCCTGAAAACTTTGCCCTTGGCTCGAAGTTTCTTTATGGCATCCAGAACTGGCGAGGCTTGAGTATGTCCTACGCAAAACTTTGACCCGTCCCAGATTGCCCTTTGACCCGTCCCAGATTGCCCTTTGGCGAATTAATTTTCGCCACGCCTTTCCGGGTTAGGAATCCATCATGGTCCTCAGAGAGGGTGCTTCACTTTACTCCAGATTACTGCGTAACTTCCGACTTTCTTTTTCTGCTTGAATCTTAACGGGTACGACCTTTCGGTAAACAAACAATGCTGGCACCATTGACCTGACTTTCTTAACCGCTTCTCTATTGCGGCTCTTGCGTGCTTATTTTGCTAACATAACCTCATAGAGGCTACGTAAGAGTGAATGCTATTATGGCGAAAGCCTTTAATGTCTCATGCTCACGTCCGTCCGGTGTCCGTCCGGTGTCCATCTGTCCATCCGTTCGTCTGTCCATCCATCCGTCCGTCTATCTGTCTGTCCGGTGGTCCGGTGTCCGTCCGTCCGTCCGTCCGTCCGTCCGGTGTCCGTTCGTCCGTCCATCCATCCGTCCGTCCGTCCTCCGTCCGTCCGTCCGTCCGTCCGTCCGTCCGTCCGTCCGTCCGTCCGTCCGTCCGTCCGTGGGCGTCCGTCTGTTCGTCTGTCCCTCTGTCCGTCCGTCCGTCCATCCGTCTGTCCGAGCTCTGGCACGGAGCCAGGTGGCCGCCGGGATGCGCAAACGGACGCCGGTAGCGTCGAACTCTTCAGCGCTCGCGCTTTGCTTGCGTAGCGTCGCTGCGCCCAGCCCTTGCAATCATTCTGACCGACGCCGTCTCAATGGACACAGGTGTTCACGGAATACACTTTCGAATTTACAAAGGGTCCGTCAATTTAAGCGCTGCAACGCGGATGGCGTTTGCATGATGTGCAAAGCGCGAGAAAATACTAACGCATGCGAAACGGATGGAAGATTAGTCTCGGGTCTCGCTGCGATTCGCGGTAAAAAATTAAAAAAGAAAACACGCACACATTCGGTTTGTGTGTTATCCCCACTAAGAGTGTAAAAGATAAAAGACATGGCATAGTCAGTGGAATGGCCACACGCTTTCGCCGAACACACTTTGGAATGTACAAAGTGTCCTTCAATTTTTCTATGATTGTTTCAACAAACAGTTGCAAACAATGTGCATATTATGGGCAAAAAAGTGAGAAAGTATGCTGCATGTAAAGAAAATCAGACAGAAGAGTTTTTTGTGATGCTACAAACGTATAGGAGTACTAATATGTTGAAATTCATGAAGTATGTTCGTAGTACAGAACGTATTGTTTATTTGACACGGACAAAACGTCCTAAGTTGTGCAGACACGCACTCGGGTTCTTCCCTCACTAGTTACTTCTTCTTTCTTTTTCTGCAGAGCATAACACTTCAGCATGATATTCTAGTTCTAACATACAGAAATAATAACGAGAATGTCACTGACGATGATTCTGCACCTGTCCCAAGCAAGGCATATTCGCAGGAGGAAACGCGTTTGGGTTGTCTCTCAATAATGCATTATTCAAGGTGAACGCTTGCAAAGTTATTCCTGTGGCTAATGCAAATCTGCTGTATTACAGTCTTCCCTTTTACGTAGCCGTAAGCAATTGCGGCTGTGCTGGCTCCCTCCTATTAATATATTACTACCTATAGGCCAGAAAATACTGATGATTTATTATATTAAACATTATTAACGTGCACATGCACTTGCAACGAGTCTAACTGAAATACTTCACGTTTTTAATAGTAAGCAAGCATGTGGATATTTACGCCACTTATTGTCTGAGTAATAGTTCGAAATTGCCGACGCTTAAGATGTGTGATATGTTTTCCGTTATCTTGCATATTAGAGCTTAATAGTCGCAGAATACTTAATTTACATCACTTCATAAACTGGAAAGTTTCACCATTCTGTCTTTCTTTCGATTATCATACTGGCGCCGGAATACATTTTAATGGAGCTCAACAAAAGGAAACAATGTCTTTCATTTCTGTAGCAAGAACATAAGAAGTGACCGAAGGGAATCTTGCGGTAAGCTCACTTGATTTGAGATGGCGATATTCTGGTAGAGACGTTTGAGCTAAGAAAAAAAGGCAGGTATATGACAAAGGAAATCGCAGAGAAAACAGCACACGAGCGCTGCTTTGGAATCGCCCTCTAAGGGGCTCTCGACAATTCTTTTACGACCCCCACTTGATGCCATTCGCTGGCTAGGATGAAATAGCTATGTTATTTTGAACCCAGAAAGCTACATCCCCAGGCATACGCTTTCGTTTCCAAATACAGGTTTAGTGCGTTGGCGCGGCTGCTTCGCATGGAAGCAGGGGTCATTTCCAAACGCTCATGCCTTGCCGGCGCCAACTTCACGCGCGGTTGGTTAAAAACTTGCTGGATTGGGTAACTTGACAGTTGTTTGGATCCCATCCTCGAGCTTGAGTGCCACGTTTTGTTTAGCATTTGGCTGTCTGGCGTGCACACGAATATCGGCAACGAACAAGCTCAAAAGTGCAAAGGTATTGGGAAGAAACAATATGTTCCCAATTCCCTCGAAGCATGTACCGCTGTGAACCATTTGAACCAACGAACAAGAAGCCTGATAGCCGGCACAGTTTGTGTTGTCAAAGCAATCTATTCCTGCGGGTTACTGCACTGATGTCAGGGCATATGAGATGAAAGTATAGCTGTTATGTACGCAATCTATATGTGTGAGAAACACGGTAATGTGAATATTATCCAAATATTCTATGTGGGAGAGAGAAAAAAGAGACAGAGAAGCAAGGCAAGGCAGGGATATTAACCAGACGCACGTCCGGTTTGCCACCTTGCACTGATGGAAGGGATAAAGGGGCGAAAAGACAGAGAGAAAAGGAGAGATGGACAGAACCTTGAGCATTCGGGGAAGCACAGAACCTTGAGCACTCGGGGAAGCACATCCAGTCTACAGGTGGTGGCACAGATCTGTTGATTTTAGGCATTTCAGTGGTGGTTTTGTTGCCTACTGCGCCCCTGGACGCAGATGTCCACTGGTCTTAGAATCTCGTCTACAGAAAATGGTCTCAAGTTAGTGACGCATTCTTGTATAGTTTCTATAACTTCGACACTGCAGTTATAATGAAATGGCGAATGACATAGTCTATTGGAATTTGGCAGGTTATTTAAAATTGCAATTCTAAATCACTAAGAAATACTTGTATCTTGTACTTCAAAAAGGTGGTAAAAAATAAGCTATTTGGTGCAGAACAACTGCAATGTTACACTTGACGTGTAGATTTTCGTTGAGTCGGCAACTGTAATGTTTCCCTTGATCCTGTAGCTTATCGTTGAGTCGGCGTCTTGCCACCATCGCATACAATGCAGCTCGGTGGCGCTAAAGGCAAGCCATTTACAAAACAAAACCAGTTGCCTAGATTTCATCTTTCAAGTAAAACGGTTTACTGCTTAGTTTTAATGAATGCTACTGAACGTGACCGGAAAATAATGAGACACACCGGGAAACCTCTCCGGCCAGAACTACGAGGGGGCTGAGCATGCAAACGCGGGATTCATTCTTATCTGCGAATCTTAAAAAAGGTTAGCTGAAGTTGTATAGCGAACAGTAAACTAACCAGACGGGTTTTAAAAGTTGGAGTTGTAGAAGTACGCAGTTTCGTGAACTGAAAGATTGCACGGATCAGAGTGCAACTTGCTCCACTCCCACCCTGTTGCTGGTATAGAGGACGTTGTTTTACGATGCGTGTTAAGCTCGCCCGAGCATCATTACAAGAGTGTTTGCCGGATTAAGAAAAACATGTTCGTCCCTTTTAGCCCTAACAACGACTGCAACTCGCGGTTAATGTATACCACCTGCATGGGAAATACAACAAGGCTTTTACTGGGGCCTTTTTGTTGAAAGTGCTCGAGAGTACTTTTCGAAGCTGTTTTCTGACGGCCTTCCTCTCTTCAGAGCACGTACTGTTTTATTTCTTGCCCTGACTCATTTGAATGTTCCCTAACGGGCGTAGCAGGACAACTTCAGGATGAATAACTTATGCCGGAAAGAGTTAGTCGCTCCCTTACTAAGGCGAAACCACATGAAAGCTGACTTCGCCTCAAGAACAAACATATACTAACATGTGCGGACTCGTCGCAAAAACTTTTTTTAACATCGGACTTCTTTTTTTTTTGTATTCCCAGTTGTAAATTAGAATGGAGCATAGTTTACAGCCTTCTTTACTCTCTGTGCGAGCCCATCAAAAGACAGAAACTTCGTCATAGCCCCATGCCATTGGCGGGGAGAAGGAAAAAAAAATCCCGCGATGAATACGAAAATTGGCACGGAATGGAAGAAATGTAAGAATAACATGAATAATATGCCATGACATCAGAAACTCCCATGATCCCTTGTGCCTTAACCTAAAACGACTCGAAGGCGAAAGCTATAGTCTTTGCTTTCTGAGGATATGCATTGATCCTGTCATATATCGTAGTGTTGATGCGTAAAATGCCACGAATTCTTTTATACTGCGGTTGAATCTATACAGTGAAGTTGTATATGACTATATGAAACCAAAATTCAGCAATGCTATGTGCGCCAGTACGTATGTGCCTGGAGCGTATGTAAAATAAGTTGTTGCTGGGATAGTTGATAAACTATTTGAAAATTATTTGAGCGCGAACACACGGCCCAATCACACATGCACACACCCACACATTTAGGCACCCAACAAGAGCACTGTACATATTTAGTGTCTCAATGTGTGGTTGTGGGTGTGGGTGTGTGTAAATGTGCCGTGTGCTCGCGCTCAAATAATTTTGAAATAGAGCGAGTGTGCCACAGCAATGGGGCAAGCCCCGCTACTGACCACTAGTCCTCTAAAAATGAAGATGTTGTCTGCGAGCAAAGAACGTATGTGCCCCTAAATTTGGCAAACCCCTGTACTCACGAACGTTCCACTGAAATGAAGGGAGCACATGGGTGGAAACACCTGTGAAGATTTCTGCCCAGCCGTAACCAATAATTCACAAAGAGTGTCGTGATGAACACTGAGACCACGTATTTCAGCTTCGTTAATCACCTGTACGGAGTACTTGGGTGGTGATATTTTACTTTCCGACGATCCGAATATGGCCGCCATGCACGGAAATCAAGCTGCCACCCTGCAGCTTATTCATGCAACGCATTAGCCCCTGAGCAATCCTGGCATATCTTCTCATTGAAACGAACCTACTGTAATACCTAGCGCAATAATTGTAACAGGTGACGTTGTGGCTATATTATATGTATGGTAATATTTTCTATAAATTTGGAGATTGTTTATCTTCTTCCTGACAGTGAAATTTGCTTACTGAACACACTCATCTCTGGGTTTGTTATAACGAAAAGCAATAAAGACATATTTATATTAAAAAGGCGACTAACATAGAAGCACAAAAACACTTAAAATTTGGCTACAGTAGACATCTTTTACGTCAGTAGTCACGTAGTAGACATAGGAAAATTGTTCATTGCAAAGCACCCTCACAGCAAGCGGGAATCCGTCATTTACCTTGGCGTATGAAACCCTGAAAGTAAATCGGAAATTGGATTACGGCCCACAAAATGCATGCAGCATTAAAGGAACTACATATCATGTTAAGACGACCATGGTGGTCTAGTAATTATGGTACTCGACTGATGACTCGAACATCGCGGGATCAAATCCCGGCCGCGGCGACCGCATTTTCGGTGGAGGCGAATATGACTGAAGCCCGCGCACGTTAAACTGACTTAGCTGCACTTTAAAGAACCACTGGTGGTTGCAATTTCCGGTGTTCATACTACGACGTCCTCCATAACGATGCCATGGTTTTGTGGCGTAAACACCCAACAATCCTTACTATTTTATGTGAAGCTAGCTATCAACCATAAGTAATACATTTGTCCCGTCTTACCACTTCCTTTTCAGCACCAAGTGTACAATCATTTCTTTTTTCATTTCTTATTTGTTGGTGCAACATATTAGACAAAGTGCGGCCTTTTTCCTTACGCCGCGGCACTCAGCTTTGATGCAAACACATAATCGAATTACTGTGAAGAGGTTCTGCCGCATGGGATTGCTCGGTAAACATTCCAGCGAAATTGGGGCCACGTTCTTCAATTTGATTGACTGGTAATTCGTCCATTGTAGTGGACAGTGGCCACCAGAACTACCATTGGGAGCACGCAACCGTAACAGTCGTGGTACTTTTTGCTTTACTGAACTTTCGTATTCGCATGATGGACTCGTTGAAGTTCCGGTGCACGTGACTGTTCGTTAAGACTTCGATCAGCCTGTTTGAGAGCAGTGAAGGGTACGTAATTTTAAGGAGGCCATCAATGAATCCCAATTCCTCCTCTCAACCTCACAACAGCGCAACGTGCTTCCGAGACACTCGCTGCACTACACAGAGTTTGCGCGATCACTCTGCAGTGTATGCGGGAGTTCTATATTTTAGGGTCATGTCCCATGGTTGAAAGAATGCTCATGGGCTCCTAACGTACTCCCAGAGTGCATCACTGCTCTATAATTGGTATACGTGATCACCTGGGCTTGCCTACAAACTCATGGTTGGCATCTGAAAAAGAATACTGTTATGACATTTTTTTTTACTTTTTCCATAAAAGCTTCCGTTGAAGGTGCCAGTTGTTGCGGCACGTTACGATCCTTTCATGAATGCAGGTAATTCTTGCACAAGGTGTACTATTGCTCTGTCCTTGAGAACAATAACATGTAGCATTTAAATTTTGAGACAAGCTTATATGACATACTCGTAGAAGAAAAAAAGCTGTTCCTTGCTCACGGCATTACAACGTAATAGAAATATTAGAATACGTGGAATATAGATATCCACACATGAAACTACACCCAAATGTATGGACCACCTACGCGTCATTGCTGCCATGCCTGCCGTGCATAACAAGGGCCGTTATAAGCGCGAAATAGAACGACAGCTTATGCTTCGTTACTCTCAGTTGGTTTGAATCCATTGATAAACATAGCTCTTTAGTAGCTTGCATGGAAGTAAATAAGCCTTATAAACTAGTGACTGGATCTGATTGGTGAGGACGCACTCTCTGTAGCGTTCACTCAAAAACTGTTTAGATCTCCTTCCATGTACGCAATACCTCCACATCAACAAATTTATAACAGATCGAAACATAACAAGACTCTGACTCCAACGCCTAAAAATGCTATCGACGAAAAGAAACATTGGCATTGTGGGAAGCGATTTCATGCGAAGCAAGCAGCGAGCAGCTTCCTATGCTGAGTTTTTCGGCTTTCAGCCAAGCGTTGCGAGGTAGACCGACGTCTTCGTGTGCATTCAGTATTTGCGTGCATGCCATGTGCTTACAAGACACGCTAACTACACTAGCGCTTAAAGGGTAGCTCATGGTCTGTCACTGAGCACAACTCTTTCGATCAAGTGGCGTACATTAGATGGCGCCAAAGGCGCGCTTCTGCCCACCCTCTACCAGAAGAACTAAGCGAACTTCGTCAACGAGAGAAGGCAAAAGTTCGGCCACATGAGTGTGACTTTAAGCATGACAGACCTTACGCGTGACAGAGACTGGAAACACGAAAGCACCCGTCCTGATTTTTCACGAGTCTCTGCTGGGCTCTTTGCGTAAAGCGCTTAATTACCAAGCATGTCCCCCCGTGTTCTTCCGCTTCTTTATTTCTTCACCTAACCAGGTAAAGGAACCCCAAGACAACTGAGCGGACCCTCAACACGCCATTTGCTAAGCAGACTGCCTTGACATCCCTCTAAGTGTCCCAATCGGAAGTAGTAACGCTCCTAGTGGAGGATGTAAATCTTTAATCGTATTGTTCTGCCACCTGGATCATGAGCGTCATGTCATGGTACGAGTAAGGTGCTGCGAACGGGACAAAGAAAGGCACATCCCGCTGCAGTAGAAAAGCGGGTTTAGCATTACATTTTCGCTGTCACAATATTCCTCCATATTGCTCGATGTTGAATTTGTATGTCCTAAAGAGGGCTTTTATTCTTACACTACAAGATATATTAATGAAGCCTTCATAAAAAGCGCTGCCTTTTTTTTAGCATTTTTCAGTGCAGATGATGAATGACCCAACTGCATTTGCATAGAACTAACTTGACTTAACACCTTCGTTACTGAGTCCTCTAGTCAGGAGTTTTGTGCTGCTTATTCGCTGAACATACCAGCGCTACACTTTCAGTCCTTACTTCTGCAAAGTGCACCATTCTCGCACATGAACATAGGTGGGCTCTCTTTCTCCCGGCGTGGAAGAAAACATGTGCAGTTTTCGTGGCGCTCTCATGTGCGCACTCGGCAATTGCACGCATGCGCTTTTACCTTTCTCAGAGCAGCGTCATCATGCGGAGGGCTGTCTGGTATGCGCTGTCATACCACACGCGCTTAGCTCTACCAAGTAGTGTTTAGCTGCTGCGAAAGATAGAAGTTTCCGGGTAATTAGGCGTAATCACCGGAAGACGCTTTGAAGATTCCCATAGTCCGACTTTGCGATCTCTGCGTTCTTGCCGACAGTGTGTAAGACTCAGGTCGGCAACCAAAACAAACATGTGTTCTAATTACAGGGGAGCTGCCGCAAACAAGTGAAGGAATATGGTTGAGCGTATATACAGAAGTGGGAAACAAGAAGGCTCAACTGTTTTCCCTGAACATGGCGTTAGGTTGCGTAGTAAAGTGGTCTGCAGCTGTAAATGACGTAACGCGTTCGCAAAGTTGCGTTTTGATGCGCATTGGCTTTGTGGGCTTTCAGAAGTTCCTAAAGACAATGCGGGAGATCACTTGTCATGGTCTTCTTTATTCGGTATTTCTTGCGGCTTCGTGCATATATCTTGCTGTATACTTCGCGAAATAAGGAAGAAACTTGTGTCATCAAACACGTTTGATAGGCACTCGAATTTAAAATCGTATTTACATAAAGCGGCACACGTTCAAAATAGACATTTCATGTAGCGAAACAACAAAGTTAAGACGAAAAATGTGGTCAAAACCTGTCAATTTCTCAGTCCATGGAAACGTTAATAGCCACTGGAAACAGTCGTTAGCAGCTGGGGTAAGAGCTCAAACCCTGAGTCAAAAGACCAGCTGCGCTACATCCAGAATAATGTTAAACTGTTTTCAAACGTCAAAAAATGGGCATTTCGTTAGAACTCGGAGAGTAAAAGAGGAGATACTACATGAAGGTGGACTTGCGCACGAAACGTGAAAATAAAGGTTTTTCGTCGTTTATTAAAGCCAATGTTGTTAATATAATGCAATCGAAGGTGAGCAGCTGGGGATGCCCACCTCGAAATGTGGAACTGGAAAGAGTGATACAACCTTATTGTTCATAGCGGAATGGCATATCTCTTTTAACAGCCAGGTAATCACCGCGGTAAGTAAACGATATAAGAATTTTTGGTAAGTAAACGATATAGCCTTTTTAATTAGGCAAGAAACGCGTGCAGATTATAGGGGGGGGGGGGGGGGGGCATCACCGCTTATTATGAACCAACAGCTTGTCAATATGCAGTTACCTTGTAAAGAGAGCTATCAAAATAAAGATAGTACAGGCTCAGCATTCACAACAGGAAATTTCGTCAGAAGCATTGATATCAGTTAACAACACAAGACAATCGCAGTGAATGGCAACTTTCTTCATCATTATGCTGATCAAGAAGCGTAAACAAATTAAGGCTGTTCGTAGTTGGCGCTGCCTAATTTGGCAGCTTCCGTTGCTTATTGCACAGAAAAGCAAGAACATTCCATTAAGATAACTATTGCAAATACATATCGAGTATAACTTATGTTTAATTGGACCACTGCTTTGTGAGCCGCAAAACGTTTCAGAATTTCAGTTCATGGTAAAAACGATGATTTTATTACGTACGCCAGACAATGTATAAGCTCCAGACAAACATCTCAATGCATCTGACAATTGCTTTATTTCGCACATTACTGTCTAACGTACGGTGGCATATGTCTTGGTCCAGCTGAGAAGATCATGGATAGAAGCAAAAATTACCTAGGATAAATTTCTTTCCACGTTTTTGTTCATGAGTGGTTCCGATTTGTCAAATTGGTTGAAAAACATGAGCTTGTTTGCTTGTAGACAGAAACAATATCTGCAGTTCAAAGAGACGAAACTAGCAGGAGAAACCAGCTGGGTTATTACAGGCTAACAGCCAAGACATAATTCTATTGCATTTGAGCACAAGACGGATAAGAGCAAATGAAATGAAAATACGCCAGCCATCAGATGAATATCCAGATAACAGATAAAAGTAAAGCGCGAGGGAAGATCTGGTTACGTGTCTTACGTATAGAAAGTGCACCGAAATAAGCGAAGGATACTGCACCTGACGCACTAAGCCAGTAAACAAAAGTATGCAGACTGAGATACTTTCTTCAGAAGACAATATTCTACCGGGGGGGGCAAGAAGCTCGCCACTGACTCCACCTACAATCCTCGATTTATTTCCTCTGGATCTGCAGAGAATACGACTGCTCTATGTTTGTTGTTGTTATGTTTGCCTTAACTGTTTAGTGTTTATCTGCTGTTTTCTGAGTAGGTGGCAGTGCTTTAAAAGAAGCAAAGTCGCTAGCGAAGACGGACGACAAAAAAAAAAGAACGATCAGAAATCGCTCTTGAACACAGTCGCACAACTCCATCCTGTACCTGAAATAGATGGAGGTATCGGAGTGCCGTCGATGCACCTGGCAGGTGGGATATATTGGCTTTCTGGAAAACAAATACCTTAACCGCCGGCTATACCGCTGCGCTCAGAAAAGTTTTATTTCCTGAACACGTCTTTATTTCGAGTGATAAACCAGCGGTGGCAACGTCTGATATCACCGCTGTCACTGTACCAGCGTTCAGTCTAAAAGTCCTCACAAGGCGAAAATGCTCTCGAAGAATTCTCCAACCTATTTGTATTTTTATACCACCACTTGAGCAAACACTGACGAACTTTACGGTTTATAATTTTCTTCTTTCTCGCATTTTCACACTTTTGCGGAGTGTCATTTCTGAATTCCTCCGCTGACAGAAGAACTTTAATGTTTTAGACTGTTTGGTTTAGCGCAATCATAAAGCTGAACAAAGATTTCTTACGACAGGTGCAGCTAAAATAAAAAAAAGAACCGTCCGGGTTCCGACTGTAAACATGTCCCGATTCGGGAGAAGATTAATTTTCTTTCTTACTCATCCAACCATCCAGATACGCATTTCGGTAGTGTCATATTTCAACCGACCACAAGGTTTTTCTTCCATGGCATACACTGAGCTAAAAAAGTCGTACGTTTCCTTTGCTCGGCTCTATCAAAATTCTTACGTGTTCTTAGCTCATTTTTTGCACATATCCACCTTTACTTTTTCGCATGCTAGTTTAGTGTCTTTGCGCACTTCGGTACCTTTATGTGACCTTGGGAAACGAGTAATTTTGGCGTCTTAATAGGATGCCACGTGAAGCGTGCGATAGGCGGTAAAGAAGAAGGAAAGAAGGAAAGCAGGAGCTAGAGGAAATGCATTCATGGTAACCGGTTTAGAATAACCTGTATGCTACCCTACACTGGTGAAAGAGATGCGGGGAGCTTTAAAGTTAGAAGAGTATACTGTGTGAGACAGAGAAGGAAGAAAGTAAAGAAATAATATATGGGGCAGCTCACTGTTCCGATCATGAATTCCACGTACGAATTTGTTCTAAACGGTCTTGAGTTTTTTCATGAGCGTCTTTGTCAGACTCGGAATCAATTGCAATGGCGTCCTTTCCGCATTTTCGTCAGGTCGCCTTTGTACGTGTCCCAGATATCGCTTTCGGATGCGACCCACGACGACGCCAACAGGGACCTACCAGCGACTATCGCTTTCAATGTATGTGCGGCCTTCACAGCATGCATCAGCGGGGCAGAATGCAAATATACTGTGCCACAGATGTACACAGTGCGGGAAACATTTTCCTGAGGTTGCATAAATATATTATTCCTCGGTCACAAACGGATCCCTGAGAATGCGAAAGGTAACGTGAAGCGACATTGAGGTAGAGGATACTTTGTTAGGGGCGCCGCCAGATTAATAAATGAGAAAAAAATGCAGCAAGCCTGCGTGCATGGGATAACATATCGCTTCATGTGTTGCATTTTGTGACATAGTGCGTTAGAAAGTACCATTATAAAAGCAATAATAAAAGACGCAGTTTTGTTTTCAATAAAGTTCTTGTGTAAAACACTTGCACAAAGCTTTTCTGGAAAAAAATTTCCCACGAACTGGTTTTGCATACCGAATGCGCCTAGAAACATCCCTTATGCATATGATGTCGAGCTGCTGAGATTCTGGAGCATCGAGGTTTCTTGCTTACTCTACTTCGTCCTATATTTAACTTGCACATCTAATGAGGCCCATAATTAAGCGGATCAGAAATTTAGAATAGAAGCAGCGAAATATGCCAGTGAAAAAAAAAAGCATAAAGTCTGCATTAAAGCCTGTATTTCTTTGCACACAAAAAAAAAGCGCGTGCCGAATGACCGGTAGAAAATACGGCGTAAAAGGTTTATTTTCATTTTCGGGGGGCAAATTTTGAACAGGGCCTGATGCCCTTTGATATCAAAAGAATTTGCTAATAGCAACATACATTTAGGGCACAACATAGGAGGTGTCTTCATTTCAAGTGATAAATGAGGCAGAACACTAAGATTCCAGTGACTGCTTCGACATACTTCTGCTTCTACGATGTGAACACTGGCAACAGCATAAAATCACCATATCGGTGAAGTATCTGTACATATAGTATTATCAGTGTGCGGGTCCAAATTACTCAGTCCATTAAATAAGGCGCAGTTTGTTTCCCACTAATCATGCAACCATGTTTTCGCTCCATGAATACAGTGCAGATGTTTGGCGGACATCTGAGAAAAAAAGACGACTTCTAAATTTGAGTAGATATCATCTTGTTGCCGATGCGCGTGACGTCAATAAATCTCCGAGCCATGCATCAATCCTGAGCTATCAGCTTCTTAATTACACGGCGTACTCTGGCTTCTCAAAAAATTGTGGAAATGTGAGTGTCATCATGCTTTGTAAAGCATCTGGGGCGATGCGTTGCAGTCAGCATCGCCCCAGATTGCGACTAACTCTCCAGTTCATTGCTACTTACGCTGCCTCCGCATGTCCCCGTTCCGGAGCCTCACTTCTCGCCTGGTTCCGCTGCCTTCACGAAGCATTTCGGACATTTTACAAACTTTCTATCTTGGCCTGAGAAACATTTCTTGCTCCTGAAGCCGAAAGTAAACTGAATGCGGTGCTCATAATATACGAAAAGCGCTGCGGAGCGAGAGGTCATAGGTTCGACTCTCGGTGACGGAACTTTTTCTCCTAGTGTTTTCCTTGCCATCTCTTAGTGTGTATTTTACAACGTCATATCCGTGGCGAAAATACGTCACTGGAACCGTGGGACATTCCGGCATAAAGCAGTTTCGCGTTAAAAACAGTGCTGTGTAATACCATACGTTGAATGGCGTAGCTCACTTATTGCTCTCTGTTTGAGAAAATAATCACGAAACATTCAAATATGTAGATTGAAAACACTGTTTCAAGAAGAGTGCTTCGGTTATACATTTTTCAAAATGGTGCACCTACAAAGAAAACAGTTTAAGCATCGCCTTAAGTGTTTTATTGTATTAAATGTCATTTGGCCCAGTGACCCATGCTGAGAATGTAATTTCACGAAATACGACGTTTATTCAATAATTTCCCCGTTTAGACTGATCACTGGACAGACATCAACTCTCCCAACGAAAGATTCTATAGAAGAATATTAAAGGGTAGAAAATTCTATGATTAGTTTCGAGGAAGGGCATAACCAGGAAAAATTCAACTCAGCCGTGATGGTGAAGCTTGTTGAACGAGCACCTGGAGAACCTGTAGGACACTCGCATGATCGAGGCTTATTTATCGAAGCACCAGCTTCTTTCACATCACTTGACGCCGACCTCTCTCTAACCACCGAGGCTGGTCGCTCGTCGTTATTTGGGAATCGTTTTTCTTCGTCTACACCGCATTATTACGCACGCGTGTCTCAGGTTATACGCAAGCAGCAGCCAGACATATACGGATATGGCAGCCTCATTGGAAATCGCTGACGAGGAAGTCCTCCAACGTCCCGCTAAATCCCACCCTTCTTTGTCAGTAACCCCCCCCCCCCTCCTCTAGCACTGTCTTCGTCGTGTTCCTCGGCCTACTCGTGCGTTTCTATCTTCTTATCGAGAATTCGTGTTGACTCAGCGGGTCTGCGATTGCTTGGAGTGACAAAAAAAGGACGCTTGTGTTTTCTTACTTCGTACAGAAATTTTTCCTAACATGAAGAAGGGTTGACATTTTACATAAGTCGGGGCGTTCTCAGCAGCGCTTTGCATTTGCTAGGCGCACCTGGCTTCGGATCTCGTGATGCAGATTTTTTTAGCAGACTTGACTCTGGTCGTGCTTTTCGTCTTCCGTGCCGACTAAGGAGAGACCAGGAAACATTACTACATAGACTTCGGCTGGGTGTTGCATATACACGGCAATACCTTTGCAAGATTGGACAGGAGCAAAGCCCCAACTGCAGTGTGTGTCGCACGTCAGAGACTATTCATCACATCCTGTGCGTGTGCCCTCAATACGAGACGGAAAGACAGCCACTAAAGCGCCTCATGGATCGTCCGGACTGCCGCCCCTTTTCGGAGGAGAAGATTTTGGGTGCTTGGGAGCGTGTAGATCACGCCCAACGCAGCCTAAAGGGCTTGTTAAGATTTCTCAGCGAGACAGGCTTAGATGTTCGTCTTTAGAGTGTGTGCTAACGTAACCAATGCACAGAGACTTTCGTGCTTCTCCTACCCCGCACAAGACAATGTGTGCAGTGACTCATTGTGCCATATCATAGTCACCTCTCATCATGCCTCCCTCTATCTCTTTCTTTCCCTTTTCCCCTTACCCCCGTGAGGAGTAGCAGGCCGGAAACCCACTTTCCAGGCCGACCTCTCCTCCTTCTTCCCATTAAACATCTTCTTCTTCTTCTTCTTTTTTAGCAGGGCTTTGCATATCTCATTGTGGCTGTTGCAGATTAAGGTGCGAAATTCTTGGTAAAATAGTTAAAAACTTAAAGCTTTCAAACGCTCACACCACGCAAAAGTATGGAACATCTTAAAGAAAGGGCACTTTTTACAGCGAAATCTGTAATGAGATCACAACGGCTGTTTTTGGCGTCGTAGTAAGCGGAGGAGGTGGCCATCGCCCTGGCCATCGCCGACACAGGCTGCCACACGGTGCTGAGTGACTCCAGACAGGCGAAACTTCTCAAAAGGCCAAATCTGTAGGGAAGCCGAGCGCGTATTGCGTACGGCCAAACTACAAGACAGAAAAGTGAGAATTAAGTGGTTCCCCGCGCACGCGGGTGACGCGTCGGAACGCAATGACAACCACAAGGAGACGGCACATGCAGCGGCGCGAGCGCTAACTAACCGCGCCCCTGCGACAGACCGTCCGACGTGGTTCGGAGCCAAGGACCGCATGACGGATTATAACGACATCACGAAGGCCTACCGCCTGGCTCGCAGGACTTTCCCACTCCCGCACAAGCGGTTGAGTCGTGCGGAGGCGGTACTACTGAGACAGCTCCAGACCGGATCGCTTCCGAGCCTGGCACTGATGCATCCCATGTACTCCGAGACATACCCGACCGACAAGTGCAAGGTCTGCCGGAGGGAGACGGCAGATCACACGCACATCTTGTGGGACTGCATCAAACACCCAGAGGAAGCAAGATCAAGAACGATCCCGTCGCGGCTCGAGGCGGCCGCGAAGAGCTACGACGAGAACGAACAGCTCTGGGCCGTCCAGCAGGTCCTCGGAGCGCTCGAAAGGCAGGGACTCAGCGAGCCGGCAACGGCGAGCGGAGACCCGCGCCGAGTAACGGCGAACCCGAAGACGACGTAGGCCCCGTAGGGACGCGCGAGCGCCCAACTGCAGGCACAAATAAAGTTTTATCCAATCCAATCCAATGTCCGCCGCCGGTGGCCGTAACCACTATCGCTCGAAATAGAAAAAGTCACAGTTTCACCGCAAGGGTGAAGCAATTAATGCGATAGCAAAAAATTGTAATGTTATACGAAGTGAGGCTGGCAGCTAACTCTTTTTGGATCCGATCTCACGCAACTCTAGAAAACGCTTGTTTAAGAGAATTCTCTTCGCGTTGAGAGCGCAGCACGTAGAAGGGTACACCGGCCCCCCGCTGTCGGCCGCCGAGAAGGGGAGATAACGCGCGCGCCCGCGCCCGCGCTCGTAAAATCGAAGGTCCCCCCCCCCTCCCCCCGCTGTCGGCCGCCGAGAAGGGGAGATAACGCGCGCGACCCCCGCTCGTAAAATCGAAGGTCGCTCGAGGGACCCCCCTCCCCCCCTCGCGTCTTTTCACGCTCACGAACGACGGGCGGGGCCGGGTATATATATACATATACATATACGGCAAATGACGCGGACGCCGACGCCAACGCCGACGCCGACGGCGAAAACCAGCCAAGAGTGTCCATATAATTGCTATCGCAATAAAAGAAACGAATAATAAAAACAAACCATCCGGAATTAACGGGTTTTCAACCTGGGCCCTCTCCGTGGCAGCCCAGTAATGTACCACAGAACCATGCCGGTGCTTGAAATTGCTTATAAAAAAAAGACGCTATACAGGCTTCAAGTCGGAAATAAACAAGGCTAACATATGTATTATGGCATGGTAGATGAGTAAAAAAAGTCAGTTTCGCCACAACGGGCGAAGCAATGAATGCGATAGGAAGAAAGTGGAATGTCACATGAAGAACTACAAGCAGCTCCTTTCTAGTATAGCGCACCGCTGAAACACAAAGAAGGACGCTCGAGAAGAACGCGCAGGTATAAACAGGACGAGCGTGAGCTAAAACTCTCACAATTGTTACGTCTTTGTGTTTGAGCAACGCGCTGCAAGTGCCGACAATGCAGAATCCGACGCTCTTAGATATTTCTTTCTCTTTTAAGCTGCGGTGCGTGGAGTGACCCCTCTGCGTCTCCTGCCACGCGGTGGCGTCTGACCCAAGCTGTTCCCGGCGTTCTCTTTTTTTCGTTCAGCATCACGAATGAGTACAGAAAGGGGCCACTTCTTCGTGCGTGTCTCAAGGGCAGTTTTTCGAATTGAAAAAAAAAATGTAGGAGTGTTGCGTGATAGAAAACACTAGGAAGCCTACATGACAAACGGCCAGTCATGTAGGCTCCCTAGAAAACACGCTGAAGCTCCCCCCGAGATCTGCATGCCACGAGAGGTAAATCATGCATATAAATGCTCACCGTTAAAATGCCGAAACATGAATGGCGCGTGCTTGAGGGGTCTAAGGCAGCGAGCTGAGGTTTAAAGGGTCACTGTATCGAATCCCCGGTCGGGCGCTTCGAAATTGTTTTTCTTTGTGCCTTTATATATATATATATATATATATATATATATATATATATATATATATATATATATATATATATATATATATATATATATATATATATATATATCCTGGACATGATGGTGACTGTGACGGCGACGGAGACGGTAAAAATCCGCCGAGGGTATCCATATAATTGCTATCGAAACAATAATAATTAGGCGTCACAGAATGCGAACTGTGTATAACCAGGCGCCACACAATGGGAATAGAGTAACGAGTTGGTCTTTGAATATTTCCCAACCCATTACAAAAGGCTCAGCCATAATTATTCATCGTCATCACCCATCATATCAACGAAGTGCATGTGATCCCTTGCAGATGTGAATCAGGTACTTACTTCTCTTTTCCGCACAATGACGAATGGTGGCGTAGTGAGCGTTTCCCAACTTTACAAATATTTTGACTTGAGCGTAGTGGGTACCTTGCGACCGCACTTGCAAGGTACCTCCAGCAGAGTTTACAACGGGCTCTAGAAATGCCGCTCTTCCAGCTTTCGCTGCGACTGTGCTGCGCTTCGCGCGCAGGCCTGTTTTTTTTTTTCTTTATAGGGAAGCTTAATCCATCGAAAAGCTGCTAAAATAAGTGCACTTCTTTAGAGGCGTAGGTAATAATGCTAAACTGCTTGGAATGCAACGAAAGTAATAACTTTCGTTGTATTCTTTTGTTTTAAACTTATACGTTGCTCGCGTATGCCAAGCAGGCATCGTCGATCGGGATCAGGCGTTCGTAGAACATTAGATAAAACATGAACATGGGTGGATGGAAATAACAGTTACATTATATGCTGATTGCGGAAACTTTGAATACGGTTTAATGTAACAACACAAAGGATAGCCTGCAATAGAACAAGGATAAAACTAATTAAACAAAGGCAGAAGAATATTTTAAAATATGAAGAACGAAACGTATACAGGAACACAACTTCGAAAAATAACTGCCGCAAAATTAGAAGACTATAAAATGTTAATATATATGAAAAAGCAACCGTGAAAGTGAAAATAACACAAAAGTTATAAAAAAGAGCAATGCCTACAGCTATAACAAGTGCCACCCGCTAACTGTCAGTTTGTGTAGTCTCTCGCTTATCTATAGCAATATTACGATGATCATTCGTTGGTATAGACAGCAATATATATTAGTAATTTTGCGCCCCGTACACACCTAAAGAAAGGCAGTCGAAGTTACTGTGTGCTACTAACTGCTTGCCACATATGTGACAATTGTGTTAAAATTACAATTGGTAACGGGAGCTTTAGTAACAGATGCTGATTAGACCTGGCATTAAAGCTTACTAATGTGCTCCGTAGCAGCTCCGAAACCTTCTAAGTGGTATGAAAGTATGTAGTTATTATTATCAGCAGACTTGCGTCAGCCTCTAGGCCAAACGTAAAACTGCTGTTTAAAAGGTTGTCCCGCGCTTGAAGAAGGTATGGGTCGCATGAACGTTTTCATATTTGATTGTAATTAATAAATTTGAGGAGCATAATGGTCGCACGAAGGACGCCGAGGGGCGAGTACTTTGTTGTGCTTTACGTATTCAAGGATTTACTCTGTAGTGAACAACATAACAGAACATATGACAAAGGACAAAAAAAAACAATAGTATCACTCGTCGCTCGTCGCTAACAAGGCCAAACTAGGCTGCATTGCAGTTTTTAAAGCCATATCGGAAGTGCCAGGAGTATGCGCTTATCTCCTGCACACAATATCCTATTATGCAGCCGAGCTTATTCCTTACAGCCCCGATCAATTTCTCGACAGCCGCGTCGCTTCCGCTTCTGCGCTCCAATATTCGGAGAGAGGAAACGGAAGGACGACAAAACTCGGTCACGTAGGAAACGGCTCGTTTCTGGGAAATATCCATGTTTACGTTCATTGCACCACAAACACGCTCTGGTATCAGTGTTCCTGGCAGCACTACTCGATCGACGTTTTGAATGGAGCAATTCGGAAATATTTTTTGTAACCGCGAAAATGGAGTCAGCGTAATCTTAAGCCACAACCCCTTTTCCATTGAAAATGAGAGAATTTTGTGGGCGGCCATCCCACTATGAGCTAGATATTGAATCATTTTGTCTTCTTCCGCATTTTGATGTCCGGTTCTTATTTCTAACACTTATCTGCCCCGTTTCAGCGTCTTCGCAGGCGTGCCAATTTGTTCGTCTTCGCATTTCAGGACCAACAAAGCAGTTATCAAGTTTCAATGGCACTGCGATTTCTTTCGTACGTCAAACCTTACACTTTCTGCGCTTTAGGCCTGTCGAGCGACATCATTAACACTGTGCCAGTGTTCCTCAACCTGGTGGCACCTAAGCCCAACTACCCGCAATCCCGCATCGACTGGTGTAAGTGTTCGCCGTTTCCAGGACAGAAAATTTCCAGGACAAAAAGTGCTTCGTGGTGGTGACGCCCTTTCTAGCGCTCCACATTCCGTGACAACCCTTGGTCTTTTTTTTTGCTTCGTCCTCAACTCTTTCCGATACTCATGGATTCAAAGCAAAAACGTAACGAAAGAAAAGAATGGAAAGACTGCGTTCACGTGCGATCGAAATCCTGATGTAGGGCGCTTGCATAGTTCACTGCTGTGTGGCAGGGAAAGTCTTAACCTTGTCGATGTCGACGAGCCGGTACGGAGATACTCCGATTCAAATAAAGTCGCCGAAAACGCATTGACAAATTTTGAGTACTAAGAGGCGGAGAGATTGGTAGACGTTGAACTTAAAATAATGGATGTCAAGTAATAGAAGAGGAGTATTGAGAAACAAAAATGGAGATCACAGCCGTGCACGTTTTCAGAACACTTTCCAATAATAATTGTTTTTCTGGAAATAAAAATATATAACAAAATAAGGAAGGAAGGAAGGAAGGAAGAGGAAAAGGAAGGAAAGGCAGGAAGGTCAAAATTCCATGACGATTACGACACTGCCTAATGTGTGTTCTAAGCTCAGCTTCGTGATGGGGTAACATCCACTGTGTTGGAAGTGTTGGCCATCGGCAGTTGCAGTAACGTAACTGTCATTACATATTGCCACAGAAAATTCCAGCGCGCGAATGCTACGCATACCACTGTGCATTGCAGGCCTCGCGGACCAAGCGAAACGCCGACAGCCCCGTTACGACAAGCGAAGCCAGCCGCAGTGCACGTGCCAGCTCTGTATGCTCACGAGCTCCGACCGAGGGGAGAGTGCTTGACGGAGGAGAAAAGCGAGGTCGGAGGTTTTTTAGATGTGAAGCATCTTATGGCGAAGCTTAATCCGGTAGTGATGTGCGGCGTGACCACCCTTACTGCGCATGCGCAAACCCTTTCAAAGAAAAAGAAGAAACCTCCTCTCCCCCTCTCTCTCCTCTAGGCATCCCTCCCCGCGGCAACCACACCCTCACTGCGCATGCGCCTCCCCTCCTACGCTCCCCCCCTCTCTCCTCTAGGCATCCCTGCCCGCGGCGTCCACACTCCCACTGCGCATGCGCGTCGCCCCCTCTCTCCTCCACTCCCCCCTCTATCGCCTAGCAACGCCGACGCAGGCAGCGTCTGCTCGCGAGTTTCTTGGCTTGAAAAAACCGTCTGCTCGCGCTGCACAACAGTTCACTGGCCACCCCGTATATATGGCAATGGATCTTGACCTGCAAGGTGGTGCCGGTGGAGAGATTTCTCCTGTGCGTTGTTGAACAATAAAAATTCGCAGCGTGCGCGTTGACTAAAAGCGGACTGCGGGTCTCTGTGTCCAGTCGGAGTCTTCTGTCTCTCATTGCCCATTAGCAGCGATTGGCATGTTCCAGTAGGAAACACCGCTCCATCACTGCGTGCTTTGCGCCTCCCCAGTTTTCTCTCCTGCGCAACGCTGCGATGAGCTCCAGCGTCAACGCCGCCGCCAGTGTAAGCGTTAGCGCCCGCTGCTTCACATCTACCCATGATTCCCTTTAGCGGGAGATGGTGTAATTTTCCTCCATGATTAGAGGCCAATGGCTTGTGATATCGATAGACTCCATGTTCGCTCTATTTCGTCCTCGTTCGTTGTATCGGTTACGCCTACGCTGACGACGACGCCACACAACGCAGGATCGGGCGCCTCAGAGGCGCGCTCTAAAACGTCATTTGCAACGTGGAAGAGCGCGGTGCCCACACTTGACCTCGATTAGGCGATGACATAAAGCTTAGAATAATACAGAGCTTGCAATACTCATGTTGTATAAAGCATTGTGAGAGCATATATCCAGATATGGTCAAGGAAATGGAGACAAGAATAACGTGTTCTTTACCTCGTCTGCTCCTGTTGATGCAATCAGTGTTTTTTTTTTAATTCTGAGAAATATTTATGTTTACCTTAAGCAGCCTGGCGCGCCTTTTAACGCGAGAGTGTTGAAGAGGTTATTTCGCAGAAATTTCGATGTCGGCATTGGCATCGGTGTCGTTGTCAGCGCCGTTGGTTGTGAGCGAAAAATCAGCATTGTCTGTAAACGAGAAATCGCGAAAGATTCAAGCATAAAAATAATAAAAATATTCGCTCCGAGTACGAACCGAAGCCAGGCCTTCTGCGTTGCAAACAGGTGTTCTACCACAGATCCACGCAATTCCTTAAAACTGCTTCGAAAAAAAAATCACTAGGATGTCATGTAGTGGGAGGAGTCTTAACGCATGTACGGGTGTGTTAAAGGCCCTCCCATTACGAAGCGCACAGACATATTTAACCATCATCAACAGCAAAAGCATCAGCAAAATCAACAGCTGCAAAGGTTCGCGTGTTGCCTTACGGACGCGTAGTGGACCCTTCACTGACTTGCAAAAGGAAGAATTATGGCATAGTGAGCAATGTGTGCAGCTGTACTTGCAGTTGGTATTCTAGGATAGTTTGAAACGGTCAATGTTACCCACACAGACGTTCGTTCCCTTACAGCATGGTTGAGGCATGTACCGAGATCTGAAGCCAGGTTAGCATTTGAGAAAGCGGTGCGCACGGGGCCCGTCTACAGTATCGCGTTCTACTCTTGAAGGCGAAGCTTAATTGTCCTCCAACTTTCTTTTTTATTATGTAGAACGCTATTACCACAAAAAAAAAAATCACTTTTCACTGATATTCGACGGAATAGAGCTGAAGACATACATAATACCTACCATCTTGTAATACTTCTAATATGTTCTCGCAAGCAATGGAAGTAAGTTATATGTGTGTAGTGACCTCAAAACCAGCAAATTACCAAAATTTAGTTCGATGCTATACGTGACGAGGAAAGGATGCAAGTTCACCTAACACGTACATAACGTGAAACCCAAGAATATGATTATGCAAACTACATTGAAACCAGAAATATCAAACGATGCACCCGTAAATTAATTTTGTCCCATTGTTCTAAGGATTTATTCCTAGCGCTATTCTCGTGACATGAATTTGGACAAATAGATTTTATATTTTCTTTTTTTTAAACTTTTTTAGGTGCTTTTCTCTCGAAGGAAATAGAAAGCTGGCAAGTATTTTGAAGTTCGACTTCACCTATGCCACCTCAGATTATTTTTTTTTCTTTACCTCCAGGCTTCATTCAATCCTTATACCAGCCGTGCAAGCAAAAACATGCTCGCATGTTCTTGATTGCACGGCATGTTCTACTTATAAAAAAATATATCTTCCTACAGCTTGTTTGACGCCTCCTTTTCAGGTGTTTTTTTTTTCTTTTCTTTTTTTTTTTTTTACATGTGGGCTTGGAAACACCTGCCATGGGAACAAGAACGTTTTCTGCCACCGGATTGCGTGAGCGCGTCTAACTTTTTTTGTTGTCGAATGTACTCCCCCTATTATTCTCGCTCTATTCTTCCTTTCTCTTTTATTACCCCACCCATTCCTGTGTACCGTACTGTTTAGTTGTCCTCTCCAGTGAAAGACAGCTGCGGGGTACACTTATTTCTTGATTTTCGCAAAAAATCCATTTCCACCCACCTCCCCCCCTGAAAGACACGGGCTGTAATTTTAAGACTTCTACTGTTTCCTAGCCTGCTGTGTATTTTTTTGCCTGCTATTTGTTTTTGGTATCACGCAGCCGATTATTTGCAATAACTTTGGTTTCATTAATATTTAACTGAGTGCTCTGCATTTTTTAATTAATCTGCTTTGTTTCTGTTTACTAGACAAGCTGCGCATGATGACACGCACACAATTTTTATGTGCTCAACTGGGCATAGCCCTGTACGTCATGGTTCATTCATTTTAGGGATAGACGCTGCTCTTTCGGTGAACCTCTGGGTCCATCCGGATTTTCCAATCTTCGTGGGACTCCACTTCTGCAGCATCGAAATTATAATTCAGATTTTCTCATGGGTTCTCTTTGCCGTTCCTGCTTACCTGCCCCTTGCGAAGGACACGGACGGGTGGAGGCCTTTATGTAAAGGCTTACTTTTCCGCGAATTTCTTTTTCAGTTACGGCGAGGCACCTCTGCCACCACCGAGAGTTGGCGCCACGGCCACGCTTCTGCAAACCCTGGTCATCTTTTTTTTATATATAAAAGGCTAAAAAGCATGCCACTGCTGTATTTGAACTGCCATTTCAACTTTATTATTTAAGCGCTTTGTCATGACACAACTACGACGCTAGGGCAACATCTGGAGCCGATAAAAGGTTTTATGTCGTTTCTCTTTCGTTTACGAGCCCATAGCCAGTAGTGTTTTCTTTCATTCATTGCATAACGTAATAACGGAAGCACTGTTTACCGGAGAAGAATAAAAAAGAACGCCGAATGCTGCCACCAGCTATGTGGTGGCTCCGAGAGAGTGCGCGTGAAGGAACGAGCTGCACAAAGTGGGAACCTAAAACCAATTAATGGGTCGTCCTACAAGACTGCCACTGTCCGGCACTCCAAAAGCAGCCAGCAGTAATCAATCACTCGAGATGTCAGCAGACAGGGGCCTAATACATTCGCAGGCGCCTTGGCTTCGCGTGTTTAGCTCGCGTAATAGAAATCATGGTAGCTCGAGGCTTTCTCGACCACAGCGGGGCGAAACAGCACCCGTCTGTTCCCAAATGGCCTGAGTGGGCCCGTGACAACGACAACGAGACCTGCCCTGAGTAGGAGGCACAAGCGTGGCGTCGAAAGGGAAGTAATGATAAGGCGTAAAACGAGAAAGTAATGGGGACATTAGGATTCTATGAACAAAAAGGCATAGGGCACGTAAAATAAGTCTCACTATAGAAGGCACCCGTTGGGGCAGGCGAAATTTCCCGAGAGATTCCGATAGCAGCCTAGTATTCCATAGGACGTTTGCCTCTGCTTTTATTGCCACTGTTTCGCGCTAAAGCTACACGTACACACATATGCGCACGAAATGTAATGGGAGAAGTCTTAATTGAATAAAGAAGAACTATGGTAACAGGATAGGTAATATCTTAATCAATTTATGCATGTTTTTGTCCACCACATTACGCCCATTACTGTTTCTCCGGACAGAGTGTTTTCAATATTTTTCCTGTGCGGTCGCACTTTGTTCCCTTCCTGCTCCTCTGGAAAATTTTGCTCATGACTATTATTTTACTTTTCCTGGTGGTCAATAAGGTGGAGCACAGTCAAGGAACGTGCTCATTCTGACTTATCATTCATCATTCACGAATATTCAGATTTATTAGACTTTTTAGACCTCACACGGCATACGTGATGAACTTCGATGACGTCAAACTCTATTGTCTAACACGTATGTCTTTATGAGGGTGTTCTCATGGTTTGCGGAAAAATTGAAGTAAAGTAAAAAGTTCAGAGGAAAAGGGTAGCAGATCATGAAAAGCAAGCACCCAGAAAACGCCCGAGATGAAGCTCTGCAGCATATCGATTCATTTTCTTTCAAATCCGTAGCATCGCAACACGTTCATTGACTGCCGCATGCTGATCACTCTCTCTCTCTCCACCCATTAATAGTTGCTGTTTACAATTGATTCAAGGCGAAAGAACGAATCTGTAACGTCTACTCAGGAACAAAATTTTCGTCGTCAGAAGCTATTCTACCGTGTCGACAAGTAGGGCAAGTACACATAAGTTGAGGAAGTCTAGACACTTTTACGAATGCACTCAGGAAACACCTTGAAAAATGTTTGTCAGTTGCCTAAATAACCAACCGTATTTGGACACCACCAGGCTTCAGCATCCAGGACTCCCTAACATCAGCAACTCTGCTGGCAATGACATGCGTCTTTAGCGAACATTCTTTCACGTACTTATTTTCTAAAAACAACAGGTGTATTGTATTACGACGGCCCTTGATTTGCGCCGCAGAACTCTCGCAATACGCCAGATAGCTCAGTGAGCCACGTAATTTTCAAGAGTGCGTCCATCAATCAAATACCCGCCCTCTCTTTCGCATTCGTACACCTTCCCGTCTGACCTAGGTGAGCTTGCAGCTGACCTTGTTTCGTAGGCTGGATACTCCATATTGGCTTCACAAACTCAGCGTTTGTGGGCCGTGTCCCATGGGTCAGAGAGAGCGGACTCCGGGAAGCTTTCACATATAGTGAGGAGCCCTGACAAGTGTACGTGTCCGGCGAGCTTGACAGGGTGTTTCGTCTTTGCGCACCATAGCGTACCAAGTGTTTTCATCTGCGCCGGCTTCAGTACGTGTCTCACTTAACCGCCTTTTCGCACGACAGAGGACTTTTCTGCTAAGGCTATACGATCGTAGATCCATGAAACCGTTTTAAGGCACTGAAGCAGTAACAAGAAAGTTGCACGAACTTTACATTTAGTGGTCTCGATCACAGTAGCATGTACACATGAACAGAGTTGACTCGTGAGTGGCGCAGCTTATGCAATTGTTCAGAACACCATGACAAAGAAGCACACGGACGGCGACGCATCAAGACGGGACACAGCGCTAACTAACAAATCAATGTTTATTGCACGTGATCGCATATATATACAGACTACACTGCGCGAAGGAAAGAGAGATGGAGGAGAAGGGGCACTCAAGGCAATCGATCCAACCAATCAAACAGGTGGTTCACGCGACAGAAACATTTCCTTATCCGATAAACAGATTGAAGGGGCAACTTACGGCGTCTATATATTTAATCTCTGCCTCTTCAATAATTTCTGTCGTGAACTGGTCAGAATTTTTGGCCAGCGAATGCGCATGGTTGAACAGGGGCTTGCAACCGCAACGTGCGCAGTGCGCGGCAAGGTGGCCAGACAAGGCGACTTTTTCGACATGCACCTTATATGCGATGGATCATGCACCTTATATACTGGATATAAACGAAAGTGACCAACCGGGAAAAACGCAGAAGGAGGGCGTCAGACGAGGTGCGTCACACGCGCTGTCGCCGCTGCCAAATACAGACGAGAAACGCCCACAGTAGATAAAGCGCATAGAGCGTCGACGCGCCACCGCTGTCGCCGAGGTGCCGCGAATGGTAGAGAAGCCTCCATGTCCCGTAAAAGCAGGCCGCGTAGTTCAAAACTTCAGTCCCAGATTAACGGGCACGGAGACGGCGCCAGTCAGCAGGCCAAGTAATCGCAAGGGCCAAGAAGACAGCAGTAACGTGAACTGGAATAACGCCGAAGGAGAGCTTCAGACGAGGTATGTCACACGAGCAGCCACTCCTGCCAAATATAGCCATAAATAAGCTTTCAAATCTCGGTCTCGGACACGAACCCGAGAATCAAACCAATACGCCAGAGGCGCATGCCTCATCAGGCGGAATAGAAATCCCTTCAGAATGCTCCGCCTTTAATTATGCGCGTTGTGATGCTGATGGCGTTACCCACCACACTGATGGTTTCCTCAAGAATTTTCGTGCAAGCCAGCACGTTGACGAGTTTGTAATGCTTTCACAATATACTTTCTCCAATTCGCGTTGGGTTATGCACATTGACAGTGGTAAGTGACGCCTGAAAATTCGGTCGCAATTTGCCTTTTCCTACCACGCTCTCACTTGCCTTTCCTTCCTGGCTTACTGACACTCATTTCCACTCGATTGACGTGGTGATGTACACCTATCGCAAAAATAAGCCGGGACGCGCGAGCGGCGACACAAATCAGATAAGACTGCATCGCCGCGCCATCTGAAGTTGAGCGCCTGGTGTCGAGACGTCGCAGTGCTAGTGCGCGTCCTTTCACGCTCGCAGCCATGTCTTTTTACCCGCTTACATTGTACTACCTGATTACATGTAGTGTCTTGCGGTAGGTGCGCTTTCTTTTTTCAATCAGTCACGCACTTCATTCGACGGGAGCACGAGGTTGGCGTCAAGCATACGCTGCTTGCCCGATTAAACATAACTTATTTGTCGTAGTGACAAAGTGTTCCCACGTACACCATTAGTTGCCTTCGGTGCATGTTCTTTTTGGTCAAAACGTACCGTGTGGTACTGAAATACGAACGAGGGCACTGAAAACAAAGAGGCGATGAGCCGAAAAAAATTCTTCAGATTACTCTCATAACATGAGAAGTTCCGGCTGCTTCATTTTATCTGTCGAATAAAGATAAAACAAGCGGCGTACCCTTTCACCGCCAGCTTACCCCCGTCGAGCTGAGGGCGCGTGATCAATTGAACAAAGAAAGCTACCTCTACCGCGTAAGGCTACATGCAATCAGCTAGCCTTTAGCAAGCGAGTAAAAAGACATGGTTGCGAGTGTGATAGGAGGCGCACGCGCACTGCGGTGTCTCGACACTAGACTTTCAACGTCAGACGGCGCGGCGATGCAGTGTTATCTGACTGCGGTCGGCACTCGCGCGTCCCGCCTTATTTTGCCGACGGGTGTACCTGGGGATGTTCTTGCGGAAAATGACGGTTGGAGTTCTGTAATTTGAATGTGTTTGACGATGTAAATGCGGTTAGTAGACTGCCCAATGATGTCGTCTATTTGATTATATTATGTTTTATGTGTCAAGCATGTTGCACCGCATGCTGCGTCCACCGCAAAAGTGGTCATTGAAGGCGTTGTATACGTTGTCAAACTTGTGCTGTCGGCTGCTTCGGGCTGAATGTCGTCATCGTCGGTCATAGTAGCATTTGAAGGAGCTGGCAACGTCCGCTGACGAAGTTCCAGGTTGAGGCAAGGGATTCCAGCAACCTCCCCCAGATGTCATACGATGATTTATTACGAGGCAACGACGTCTAAAACAGTCGAGGTAGCATCGGCAGAACACGAAGGCAACTCGAGCGCACAGCAAGAGCTGCCGAAGCTCATCGTCTTCCTCTTCCTCGCTACGATCATAATAAGCACTACACCGGTTGGCATTTGCACAGTCTCACATACGATGTTACTGAAGCTGGCCTCACAAAACATCATTAAGGCATGCAGAATGACCAGTGTCAAATACCAAATCAGCTTTGTGGGTCCACAGGTTTAGTTCCGGAACAGACATCGTGTGGACATAAGGCCGATTCTCTACTGATTATAAAATGAACAGCCTGGTCACACAATAAAAATGTTTAGAGAGCTACAGATGCAGAAATGTGGGTTAGGCGTCCAGAAAAGCCTAATCAACTTGTAGAATTTCCACGACTTCTTGCTTTTTATGTTTCCCCAGATCTTATTTTCTGCCTTCCACCGGATTTTGGCAACTTCATGTTCCCTCACATTCGCCTCCACTGCCAGTTCCGTCCAAACCCGAGGACAGTCTCTTCAAAACGCTTCAAACGCGTCACACTCCTAAACTATTTTCACTCCCCACCATATTGAGCGCCCCTTTACCTGAGCTTTTAGGGTACGCACGGGGAAAGCACGAAACTCGCTCTCTCGCACTGGGAAGCACTGACATGAGAAAACAGAACAGAATAACTTTACTGAAATATAAAAAAAATACTTATAGGGGGAGGCTTGGTCGAGGGCCCCCCTGGCCTTGACCGCCCATTCAACCTGGTCGACCTGAGCTTCCTGGTCGGTCAGATCAGAGCTGGACAGTCGCGCCTCCGACTGCTCCAACTTGTGTGTTGGTGTCATTTTTGTGTGTCTCTGATGTGGACGATGCTTTCAGCGTCCCCAGGTGAACGAAACGGCGTGGAGGCTAGTCTTAACTTTGGGTACAAGCAAAGATCGGCGGAGCCTCAACTGGCGTGATATGCCGCGAAAGTCCCTCAGTGCATTACAGAAGAATGACGTCGGCGGAACTGCCCAGCTACTAAAGCTTGAACTGCTGTTATTTGACCTATGCAAGGACAATGCGGGAGGAGGGGGGGGGGGGGGGTGGAAGTTAAAGTAGATTAGGGCGAAGAAGCACTCGTGCGTCGTTTCAATGACAGCGTCATGAAGGAGAAAAGCTGGGCCGGCGCTGTGTAGAATAGAAAGCCTTGCGGCGGCTTGGAATTCGCCAGTGAGACGTTGGCTCAGAGGGATAACAACAGCTGCGTCCTTTGTTTGTTTCTGCTCTCCTTGGGCCTTTTTAATCAGCCGTGTGCTCTTTTTAAAGAGTAATGCGCCTGTCTGTAGGCCGTACCACACTCTCTCTATGTCGATGTCAAAGATGGCATTACAAAGAAGCTTTAATGTTACAAATACGACCATTTTCGAAGTGAATTTGAAGGAAATATATTTTTAAAGGATACTTTCAAAGAAATTCTCCCAGAAGTTTTCGAGATATATTTCCGAAGGACCTCAAAACAAGCGTACAAAATGGGACGTCTGGCCAGCGGGGACCGTCCTTTAACGTTATTCCTACATAAAGCTCAGTAATAATGCTTGCAATTGTTGTGTCTTCTTGTATGCACTCCAAGACAGAAAGCGAATGAGACGCAGGTAATAGCCGGTTACGCATATTTGTCATTTTCAGAATTTCAGAAAAGCACTTTCGGGAACACGCACAAAATCATCTTTTGAATATATTTTCCTTTTTTATCAGCACAGATGTTTTTTAGCACTTTTGTGATGCATTCTTCACAGGAGTCGCTTGAGCTCGTAATAATAACACATTTTACAAAGACTATGTGCGGTTTGTGCATGTGGCAACATACACGAAGAATGGCGTCAGTGTGTCTAACATCCTTTCTTTTGTAAACGCAATGCCTACGAGGACACTGTTCTTATGGAAGATATTACAGTAAAATTCGGTTATGTTGGTCTGAAGAAGAGTAAGTTAAGGTAGTAAAATTTAATCATTTGGAGAGTTTGTTCTTGCTTTAAAGTAAAACCGGTATTTTTTGGTATGCCCCGTCAACACGCAGTGCACTGCTGAGAGAACAAGAATCATAGCTTGCATTTGTGCGACCTGCTAAGGCTGAAGTTCCTTGCTTCTATAATTTTTCTAAGGTTACTTTCTCTAGTTTGCTCGCGGTCACTATTTAGCGCAGAATTATGTTCTACTTAGTAATACAGCTTTCAGCTATTTTTTGAAGCCGGCGCATTCTCAAAATAACTTGTTCTCTAAAAGGTGTCTGTCATTCTAGTCATTATACGGAACAAAAAAAAAACAGAAAAGAAAACAATGGGCACTAGAGCGAGTCCTCAGCGCTAGCAATTCCTTAACTCTGAAGATTATCTTCTAGGTTTAACTAGACATTGAAAAAAAATTCAGCAGATCCCACGTAACTTGGGAATCGATAATATGCGAAGCATGCGCAGGGAATGTCACTGTATTGTAATTTTTTATTGAGCGAAACGTTACGAAATGATGCTAATGATATGTACAAATCTTGTACGCACAGATATATGTTGAACAGTCGCATATGTTTTATATAACCAGTTGTTTACAGTTGCGTAACGATGCCAACAACAGCATGGGTATAAGCAAAACCAGAAGCTGTAATCTCATATGTAACGCTTGTGCTCGCGAGGATGATATCCCTGGATAGCGCTACGTAGACCACCTTCAGTGGATGACGCTTATGTACAATTGACGCTAATCTGACGTGACGCGTGTATCATTGGAATAGATATGTAATGTTTATCAAATTAGATGGGCAGCACTGCAACCACAGTTGACATTTCACCAACATTACGCCTGCATAGGATCTGTTTCCAAAGGAGTTCCGAGACCTGGCGTGGCTCTGTGGTAGAATACTTGATTGCCACTCAAAATGCTTGGGTTCGATTCCTGCTAGGACCATGACATCTATTATTTGCACTGGTAGGGTCAATGCTACCGACATCAGCTTTTTCCTAATGTTGTCGCGTTAAAATTACCAATGTCTGTTCTCGCCGCTCTTGGGTAGATATAAACTGTCAATCACCTGTGGCACATACCCGCACACCTGTGGCACATACCCGCCCGTGGTATACGGGTATGTGCCACATGTGTCTGGTGCAAAGGGTTTCACGACGTACGCGACGGGATTGTCACGTTATTTATGTCATGACCAGCGAGTCATATTCGTCAAACCATCTTACCTTCCCATACAAATTTTGGTTTACCCCAAGGGAAGGGGGGCGATCATGAGAGCGCCCGCACGTAGGCGGCTAGCTAGCTAGCTAGATAGATAGATAGATAGATAGATAGATAGATAGATAGATAGATAAATAGACACGCTATAAGTGCCTACAGTACGCAAAGAAATGCAAAGAATTCCAAAATGAAATCATGTGCACAACGCAGAAAGCGCGTTACAGTAGCTTCCGGAGAACCGCCAAAGAATATAAAATAATTCAACCATAGCTGCTAAGGACAATGTTCTGAACAAAGGCCGTAAAGATGACTCGTACGACGCATTTCGCATTGTGTAATACTCAACAAAAAATAGAAAGGACAAAGCTGACTGCGATATCATTAGTTTTCGATAAGAGCTCAAAAATGGGAATACTCGAGTTCCGATGACAATTTGGGAAATATGAAATAGTGGCCAAACTTTACGAATGCTGCAAAGACAAAGAAGAAGCGATGTCTCGTCGGAAAATAATAAAAAAATTGGGGGGACCTTTAAGCTTTGCCTTTAAGAGTTGAACGCGATAGCGATATCCTGTACCTAGTGCGTACTTCAATCACTTAGTGCATACTATGTAATGGGTAGCATGCCCACGAGCAACTATGAGCGGGGAATCTGTCCGAACTTGCTATAGACCCATTACGTGGTCTTTAGGGAAAACGCGCAGTAACGTGTGTGCCTTATGTAATGGGTGGCTGGCTTTGAACCACGATGTCGTCATGATATTCACATGTTCTGACGCCCGATGGCAATGTAAGCTTGTACCACGCAATATTACTGTGATATAACATGTTGTATTAAGACGCCTGTATACCGGACGCGTGTTTTTGTAAAGCATGAAGGTTATTTTCACTGCATTAATTTCCAAGCAAAGGAAGTTATTTTCAATGAAATTCCAAGCAGAAGGGCGGCTCTGTGGTAGAACACCTGTTTGCCACGCAGACAGCCTGGGTTCGATCCTCACTCGGGCCCGGAATTTTTTATTATTTATTTTATTTGCATCTTTCTCGATTTTTTAGTCACGGACAAGATGATGATTTTTCGCTCACAACCAACGACGCCGCCGCCGACACCGACGCCGACGCGGACGCCGGAATTTCTGCGAAATGAGCTCTTTAACGCTATCGCGTTAATACGAGGTCTGGTAAACCGTTTGCATAGACTAAAGTCGTTGTTTCTCTTCGTCATGTGACATTAAAAATAGTATAGAAAAGGAATGCTAAGCTCCATTTTTATGACTCGTGCATAATGCTGGTGCAATACTTCTTCCTTCAAATTTTTAACACCTTCACCAATAATCATTATTTGTGGAAAGCAGTAGCGCTGTAGTAAAATAAACAGTTTTAATGATAGCTCGAGAACATTCTGCTAAGTTTTTGCTCCCTCTGTACTGTTCTGTTTTCTACAAGTTTGCGTATGTGTGTTGATAGAGTGTTTGAAGTTTTCCGAGATCAGTTGCTTGTGACACAACAATAGTTTCAGTCCACCACAAATTGTTACATGACATGACATCTACGCAGTTATAATATTGTAATATGGTACATGTCTAGCAGTACCAAACCCGTAAACGTCTGAGCGTGTTCTTTTTCGTTTAGGTGAAAACTTTCTCCGCCATATTAACTCACTTGTTTATTGTTTTTGTAGAAAGAGAACAAAACGGACTGTTGTATATGTGCATTGATGTTTCTATATTTAAACCAGATGTCAGAAATATTTTCTCCCACATCATAATCAGAGGCAGTATTTATGAAAAAGAAAAACACAGCAGAAACTTCGAAACAAGAAATGGGAGTTGATCAGACATCATTCCCATAAAAAGAAATTTCTTGTAGATATTTATACCAGATGTCAGAAAAATTTTCTCCCACATCAAAATCAGAGGTAGTTTTTATGAAAAAGAAAAACAAAGCAGAAACTTCGAAACAAGAGATGGGAGTTGATCAGACATCATTCCCATGAAAAGAAATTTCTTGTAGAATAGTAACGTTTAGTAAAAAAAATAAACTTCAAACGCAGCGTGAGGTACGAAACACGATATGAAAACAGGAACGATTGCAAAAGGCAAGAATAAAAGTCGACCAATGAGTAATTTGGGTATAACATAGGTGCCCGAAATCTGCCGAGAAATTGAGGCCCTATAAAGAGTGTGACTAATTCAAAAATGCTTCTTGCCATGGGCTGCTCACCCTCCATGATATTCATCAGCAGGACTTATACCCCACAGAGTCACAACTCCCTGCAACTGCGGGCCTAGAAGAAAATGGCGCTGAAACGAAGAGCAAGCTCTGGTCAGCCGGAACAGAAAGCAATCGAGAACAGAGTGATTAAGGGTCCGAACGAAAGCAGAAAAAAAAAGGAAGACAAACGGCGAGAGACAGAGGACGTGGAAAAAAAGTAGGAAACAAATGTGACATATGATCCCCGCGTTTCGCGGGCTGGGCTTGAAAACTTTTTTTTTTTTGGTCACCCTCAAAGAGTTCCGCAGCGGAGGTTTTTGTGTGTTCAGTCGAGGAGTTTCTGCGAGACATTTGGGGAAAGAATGAGCGCGGCGAGAAAGAAAGCAGTGAAAAATAACGGTGAAACGAACTGAGAAGTGAAGTAATGAAAATGAAACGAACGATTGGTGGTAGCTTCGCTACTCAGTGAAGTGCGACCTCCTGCTCGGGCCGTCGCACATGGCCGAAAGGGCAGCACTCTTAATCTTGCCACCCTATATCCACTGTTTATTTCAGTTTTCAAAAATTTATTGCGTAAATTTTTTTATTTTTGTTTGTGGGCATTTATATTCGGCAAACCGTCTGCGAGTATATATATTGCCGGTTCTTCTTTTAAATTTTCGTTTTCCTTTGCGCGTTTTACTTCGGGCAACTTTAACCGCACAGTGAGACAAATGACAGGGAGTGGCCCCGCTAAAGTCTAAGCATCCACCCTGTTCCTGGAGGGCTTTAGCTAGCCATCACCTCTATACAGTACTGTTAAACAGGATATCTCTGCTTTTCAACTTGATAATTTCACTTTATGGCAACAAGGTTGGATATTCGCTAATATCGAGCTGCCCTAGTGGACTGTCATTCGATGACGGTATCTGTATGCCACGACATATAATTTGATTCACGCGAAACAAAAGAATTGTAGAATTTAAGTCGTCATTCCCAAAAACCATCCCAGTACTAATGGTCTCGAATTTGAGAATGAGCTTCAAAAGAGCCATGAAAACACACGCGCGTGTTGCGCACACAGGCACTTTCTCGCATGCACGCGCAAACACAGTTGAGCTTAAAAGTATTCCTTTTATATGAAGACGAACGACAAATACCACTTTAAATTACGACTAAATGTTAATCATTGTTGACGAGACCCGGACGTCTACATTGTCAACAACAGCTATCTAGTGAGCCAGAAATTACGCAGTTTGTAGAGCTCGACGTGCGACTTCCACACGTCATTGTAGCATTAGTGCAATAACGTAGCAAAAGCCTATGCTTCTGAGAAATATGATTAATTGTATTCTTTTTACGCCTCCAAAACCAGAAAATAATTATGACAGACAGAGCAGTAGAGTGCCCCGGAGAGTTCTACCGTCTGTCGTTCTTTACCATACATCTAAATTTCAGCACATGGGCCTCTGGCATTCTGCCTCCATATAAATGTTGCCGCCGCGTCCGGGATTTCACGCCGCGAATTTGTCTTCAGCAGTGAAGCGCCATAACCATTAGACCATCACGGCGGGTACTTCTGTCAATTAGGAAACAACCCCTCTCAATATAAAAAAAATGCGCTGAATCAAACGCTTCTTGTTGTGCATACCTATTCATATCAATCTTTTGACGTTATCCCATTTTTGTTAGCGACGCGTGCGATAAAAATGTCTCGGTTGCGCGAGGCCGTATGGCGACGACTCACTCATGTTTATGTTATTTTCTTATCGCATAGTGCTGCCTTTGCACTGTTCGGTAGCTCAACTTGCACTAGTTGTAAGTAGAGGAAAATTCAGTTCGCATGTGATGCTGTTTGTGCATGCGCGATATGTTTTGCTCAAGAAACCTCGCGTAGCGGAGGTTCTTGGGTCGGTGATGGCGTATGAATAATCACAAATTATTGCTCCAATGGCAGCCGATTGCGATTACGCAAGGTTTATGCATACCGTTGACACATGATGGCGCGGATTTCTGCGGCTTTTTGCCAATAATATATTAAATCTACAAGTATACTTCATATCTGCCTTCGTTATCCCTTTAAGAGACCTTTTTCCGCGACGTCTCTACAGTAGGAAGCAAGGAGTTGGCGCTCATTTTAACCAGGCGCGAACAAAAAAAAAAAAAAAACACTTTGGAATTCTTGGCGACAGTGTAAGCGATAAAGACAAAAAAAAAATGGTTTCAAATTGCTTGGAAAACACTCCTCACTTACGGCCGCTTTGGCACATCTTCCAGAGCCGCAATTGCATTTACCTCATCGGGAAACAGCCCCAGGGCGCACAACATTAGCAAAGTCAGCGACACGGTCCGGAAACCGCGATAAATATTGTTGGATAAACAAGAGCTCCCCGGTGAGTTCACAGAAAAAAGCGCGAGACAAAGAATAAATCAAGATAGTATTCTAAAGAGTTGAGTGCATTCTGAGAAGCCCAAGAGTGGATAGCGTGGAAGCGGCGACGAAGGGTTAACGCTGCCCGAAGGAAAGCGACGCTGAGGTTGCCTCCGGGAAGGCGATGACGGCGACGTCGGAGTAGAAAGCCCGGGGACAGCGTGTATCGTAATGTTAAGAGAAGCAGATGGACGCTAACGACCAACATAAGTACTTTCTGAACGAGAACTTCGACGTCCGCAGGGTCCAAGCTGATCTCACGGTGCCCATATATTTGTGATGGATGGCCGAGAAATGCCGTTACTGGGACATTAAATATCGCTCAAAGCTGGCCCTTTTTGTTTCTTCAATCTCGCTCCGCAGCACTCAGTGGTGTCAAATAACCGCAATCTGCAGCCGCTGGCACTCATTGCGATGGAATTGTACTACTGGCGCTTTATATAGTGAAGCATGACTTTCAGGAAGCGACAACACCAACAAACACTTAGTGAAGGCGTCTTGGCGCCATGCTGTGCATTTATTTACAGGGAGCGCTAGTTTAATCGTTTGCTTATTCCAATACGAGATCCAACAAATTTACTGGCGTTTCGGGAGTTAGACATTGCTTTTGAAAGCAGAATATGAATTCCTACTGTAGTACGAATACTGTGTTGAAAATGCTATTTTGCTTCCTACTATGTCTTCATCTGCATTGATATTTTTACTTGCCCTTGTTAATGAGACATTTAAAATATCGAGGGTACCCGACAATTTTCATGTCGCACGACCACGGCCGGACTGATCGTGGTCTCGCGTGTGAGACGCCGACACAAAAATTACACCATCTCCAACTCAAGGGAACCATAAGGGGATGCGAAGCAGCATTGTTGGTGCACACCAAGTTTCCGTTTACGTTAACTCGGCCGTCGAAGCCAAGCGTCGGCGTCGAGTTACCGCTTCCGCTACAGAGAGACAACGCGGGAGTCTGCAAGAGGGTAGCGAGACTTTCGAGACAACTGCAGCGCCCGGAAACCGACGGAGCGACCGCACGATTCAAGCGAGACTTCCTCGACCGAGCGCACGCGCTTATATGAAACGTGGGAGGGAAGAGGAGGGAGTGGGTTTACAGGCTGCAGCGCGAGGGGGGGGGAGGGGGGAGAGGAGAGAAGGCGACCGAGCACCTGCGTAAAGGAGGAGAGTGGGAGAGAGAGTAGGCGCATGTGCAGTAAGAGGGGTCAGGCCGCACACCACCACCGCATTGAGCTCGGCTCTGAGATGCTTCGCACCTATAAGTAATAACAAAACGGACGCATACAGTTTGCTTTGTCTTTGCAGATGCGGCCAGGGACTGACGCAGCTTCAGCTGTTCAGGCCATCAGTATCGTACGTCGCTTGAAATAAATGCTATGAAAGGGAAAAGAAAAAGATTAAGTTTGCACATTTGTGCGGAACAGTTGTTAGATAACCAAACTTTGCTATAGCAAATGTCCAAACTTAAAATCTAGCCATCGGAACGTTCTTAACATTTTTATGTACGTTTAACTCAAGAATAAATATGTCGTGCACTTACGTACATCTTTCGCGGCTTAAAAAGGAGTCACCTCTTGTAAATGTTATACATTCAGTCGGTATTGTGGTCGGTTTTCATGAGGGAGAAGTAACTAAAGAAGATATGAACCTATTAAGGTAATTTGATTTATCTCTTTTTAAGAGAGAGATGAAATTCGCGAAAAACTACCTCATAGAACTGATAAACATAAATAACGTAAATTCTCTATCTTAAAGAAAAATTGGGCAGATCCCAAGTACCATGGGAATCAATGTTATGCGAAGCATGCGGAGGCAAGGTGACTGGGTTGTAATTTTTCATTGAGAGAAACCTTACGAAATAACGCTAAATATATGTGCAAATATGTTGTACGCACAGACATATGTTGAAAAGTCGCATATGTTTCCTATAACCAGTTTTTTACAGTTGCGTAACGATGCTAACAGAAACAAGGCTATTACCAACATCAGAAGCGGTAAGCTTATATGTAGCACTTCTGCTTGCGATGATGGTAGCCGTGCGTAGGGTTCGTGGAACAACTACAGTGGATGGCGCTTAAGTATACAATTGACATTAACCCGACATGACGCCTGCTTCATAGAAGAACATATGTAATGTTTATAAAGTTAGATAGCCAGCACTGCAACCACAGTTGATGTTTCACCAACATTACGCCTGCATAGGTTCCTCTTCCAAAGCAGTTCCGATACCTTGCGTGGCTCTGTGGTAGAGTACTTGATTGTCACGCAGATTGCTTGGGTTCGATTCTTGCTGGGACCCTGACATTTCGTCGGGTCAACGCTGCCAACGTCAGTATTTCTTTTTTCAGCCCGTGGTATACGGGTATGTGCCACACGTGTCTGCTGGAAAGGGTTTGACGATGTACACGACAGGATTTTTCACGTTATTCATGTCATGACCAGCCAGACATATTCGTCAGTACCTCTTACCCTCCCATACAAATTTTGATCTACCCCAATTTAAGGAGGCGATCACGAGAGCACCCAGACGTAGGCGGCTAGATAGATAGATAGATAGATAGATAGATAGATAGATAGATAGATAGATAGATAGATAGATAGATAGATAGATAGATAGATAGATAGATAGATAGATAGATAGATAGATAGATAGATAGATAGATAGATAGATAGATAGATAGATAGATAGATAGATAGATAGATAGATAGATAGATAGATAGATAGATAGATAGATAGATAGATAGAAACCCTCAAAGTGCCTGCAGTTCGCGAAGAAGTGCTTGGCATTTAAAACGTCAAGAATAAAAAGAATTGTAGATGCAGCCTTTAACATTCATACATAGCTCGTAATCTTTACTTGAAGCAGGGGGTGGTATTCTACAACCGAAAGCGGGTACGTTCAGACTTTGAAAAGTTGAAGCGAATTGAGAATTTAGATAAAAAAGTTTAATGTCACAGTGCATGATACTTGCTTTATACTTTCGCTGCAGAAGCAACATAAAGGACAGAAAGTAGACAACCACCCATTTGTAGCACGAAGCCACAAGGAAATCCATACGGATTTCCTTGTTGTGAGGAAACGGGGAATCAAATGCTTTCATCCAGATGGAAGCAGTGAAACGTGGGAAATTTTGTTCTTTCGTTTTCTTGCATCTATAGGCAACTGATTATACGAACTTCAAGCACAAAACCAAGAGTGCTTTCAAGGAATTGTGACCCATAAAACAGCATATTCGAGGA
>JALIZH010007878.1:0-17157 GCA_030522465.1 Rhipicephalus appendiculatus
CTCAACGCGATTCTACATACCTAAGCTGTTACGTGCTTGCTAAGTAGAAGTTTTGTTGTGTTTTACAGATCCAGCGTTGCCGCCGCTCTTTCTCGTACGGCCTCGACGGGAATGATTAAAAGATTATGTTTGGGTGGTATCATTCTTCTGTGTGGAACTTGTACACGCAACAGTACCTTCGGTCCGAGCGTTTTTTTGGGCGCCGATCCCCGCAGTCGGTGGCAATATTTTGAAATGAAATGCGCGATTCTCAACGCGATTCTACATACCTAAGCTGTTACGTGCTTGCTAAGTAAAAAGTTTTTGTTGTGTTTTACAGATCCAGCGTTGCCGCCGCTCTTTCTCGTACGGCCTCGACGGGAATGGGGATTAAAAGATTATGTTTGGGTGGTATCATTCTTCTGTGTGGCACTTGTACACGCAACAGTACCTTCGGTCCCAGCGTTTTTTTGGGCGCCGATCCCCGCAGTCGACCGCGGTACTGATCGCCGTCCTACCGTCCTACTACCCGTATTAAAACAAAGCCGCCAGGGCGGCGCTACGTGTCAACACAAACTCCAGCGCTGGAAGCCTATAGAGGCGCCACTGAAAGCCACCTAGCGGGCGCCGGCGACAGTACACTCGGGGAGCCGAGCAGACGACGGTGCATTGCATAGCGCTGCAGCAGGGGATGGCTGAAGTACGCGGCTGCGATTTTCCATACGTTCGGGTGCCTGACAGCTACTTCTGCGGTGACAGCTGCAGGAAAGGCTCGGGCCTCTACAAAAGTGGCCACGTGCACGAAGTTATCGGAATTTGGGACAACCCAGTGCGTATACGTGCCAGGTGCGTCCCGCAGACCAGCGTGACGTACGAAGCCCAGCTATGAAGTGGAGCTCGTTGTTGTTGGGCTGGTTGGTAACTCGTCATATTGAAAGTAAAATTTAGAGTAAGCTTCTAATGACAGACGTGCTGATGATTTCACGCTCCTTCCGAGAACCTGCGTATTTGTAAACCGTGGTTCACATCCACATGCGGCAGCATGTCCCACAAGATGCGCGTACTTATCCTAGTTTTTCTTAACTTTTTGCGCATGTTCCCTAAGCCGGTCATTTAGGCATTTCTCGGTTTGCCCGACGTACATTTTTCCGCAAGATAATGGAATGGAATACACAACTGCCGTGGAGCACCTAACGAAGGCCTTCTCATGTTTTTTCTGGCAACCGCGTCTCTTGCCATTGCAAATGCGCGGGCACAAATTGCCGAGTTTTTCTGGCGCCAAAACGACCAGCGGCACACCATGTCTTGCAGACACCTTCTTAAGGTTGTGGGAGAGCTTATGCAAGTACGGCATCACTTGAGGCTTGGAACCCGATGGATCCCAAGCAGCTCCATCCCTTTGTGTTCCACGTTTCAGCTTCTGCATAACTGACTCGGCGACCGTGTGAAATCATCAGCACGTCTGTCATTAGAAGCTTACTTTATTGAAAAAAAAAAAACAAGGATCGTTGGGTTAGCGAGCCGCCCGCGATCTCTTACACCGGGCCTCCGCTGCTTCATCCACAGCGCAACTTCTCGCTGACCAGGACGACCCCCAGCCTCTCCTCTCTTATGCTGATATCCTGCAACACATTAGGCTGAGTAGACGCACTCTACCCCCACCTGCTCCTAAATTAGACAAGGCAACGCAGGTCGCGTGGCGACGATTACAGTCATTAGCCTTTCCGAATCCTTATGTTTTGTCCAAGATAGATCCCTCGGTGTACACTCCGAAATGCAAATTCTGCCCCGAGACGGCCACTTTATTTCACATGGTCTGGGAGTGCCAAAACAATCCTAGTATATCGGCCAACCATAATCCTACAATAGTCGAGTGGGAGGCGACCCTGTCCAGCTCTGACCCAGTGCAGCAACAAGCCCTGGTCGACCGAGCCCGGACGGCGGCAAGAGCCAATGGTCTTCCGGACTAGGAGGCCCACCCACTAGCGACTTATTTGTTCGCAATAAAATGTTTTATTCTCTCTCTCGAGGCAAGGTGTGTCCTGGCGGCTTTATATGTTTCTTTTTTTGTAACTTTGTTGGGTGGTGGCTGGTTCCTGTATCGCTTGTTGATTCTTTGCACATGCGCACTATTGTTGATCATTGTTTTTTTTTGCGCATCTTCCTGTACGTATAAAAGAAGGTCAGTCACGCACAATAAACAGTTGGTAGTGAGCGCTGTGTGTGGTGTGTATAACCTGAGTGAACGTGTGTGTGAATGTGTGAGTGTTTCGAGGGTTTTCCAAGTTGCGCTAAATTTTACTTTCAAAAGCTCGTGGTAAGTAGTCGGTTTGTTTTGTTCACTGATGCGACGCCTCGTTCAGTTCTCGTTGTTCTTCAAATTCAACCTTTGTTGCAATGTTGTTTCTGTACGTATTATTAATAAATACACATCGTATGGGCGGACTGATATTTAAATGTTCCGAACTCGCACGGCGAGATGCCGGCAAATGTAGCGATCTTGCTACCGCTGATTACACGTGCCATCGCCGAACAAGTGCCAGCAAGAAAATCAGTTGTGGCATTAATATTGCAGATGGAATCCCCTGGTAAGGAAATGGCCAAACAAACGGGTGAATAAACTGAGAGCTAGCGCCGCACCGCCGATGCCATCCCGCTACCTCCGTCGATCTGCGCTACCCGCTGCTGTTTTAGCGACTTGAAATTCTCTCGCTAACCTGCTTCAAACTGTACAAACTGTAGTGTGAGTACTTTGGCGCTTTAGTGTTACAGAAAGAATCCGCATGATGTATTTAAAAAGCGGAGAAGCGCCGACCCCGTTAGATAGACATGTCAGCAAGGCCTCGCGGGGAATGAGTAAAACCGCGTTGCGGGCGAGTTTGTGTAGGTGTTTGAGCACCCCACCACACAGCAATTGTTTTTTGACATATCTTGAAGCTCCGGCCACCACACACATGCATCGGACACTGCTTATTTCACTCGGAAAACGTGAACGGCGCGGGGACACACGAACAACGACGTACAAACCTACGGCGGACGTCTGCTCGCTGCCCCGAGAGTAACGAGCAAGTTCGCCACCACTGGCGCTTCGGTCGGCGTGCACTAGGCGTATAAGGCGCGAAAAATCTACTGATGGTTTGTGCATTACGGTTTCCCAAATGAATAGTACCAGACGTAGGAACCACAACAAAAGTTTATTATTGCTCGCAAAATAATAATATCGGAAAAAAACGGCGGGACAACACCTGTCCCACTGATAACTTGCCGCCACGGGCAAATGTGGGACACACGTTGTCCCTCTGCAAACCTTGGCGGTCGTCCTTTCTGTCGAACTTTATCCCTATTTATGAAAAGGCTCAAAGCATGTAATGCAAAGGGGGCACTTGACAGGCTACACATACAAGTTTGTGCGTTTTTCCTGCGACGTCGTCGAGCACCATCTGCACCTTTTGCGTGTAGTGGTGGTGCACGGGTAGTGCCCTTGCCCATCGAACCAAACATCTTTTGGCACTCCTGTGATAATTGAGCCGTTCTTGCTTCCTCTTTTGCGATACACCAGGCTGCGCCGGCCCTTGCGAAAGCTTCTCCCACTGATGAGTTGTCTTCCCAGCATGACCCGAAAGAACAGGTATGCGATACTCTTTCTGTAGCCGTGCTGGATGTAAGCATTGACTATCGCCGCGTCAAGGATGAAATAAAAAATGCGACTCCAAGACCACTTTGAGCGCCTGTCTAGTGGATATGCATTTCTTTTTTGGTCGAAGCGATCGACCCCTCCCATCCAGCGGTTGTAGTCGCGTACTGCTGCGGAGCACCTAACAGCTTTCTTATGCCTTTTTGGTGTAGTCCTGTCAACTTGAACGTCTTCACAGGGGTCGTGATAGTTCGACATTATGTGAACGTGCTTCGTGTCTCGCCATTGGTAAGCGGTAACATTATCTTATCTCCTCCAGATGAATTCACCACGGTCGAGCTTGTTGTTTACTTTCAGTTCCGCTGGTAGGCCCTTTCGATTTGTGCGAAATGTACCGCAAGCTAAAATGTCTTTGTCACGGAGCTGCTGCAGCAATGCGGTTGAACTGAAGAAGTTGTCGAAGAACAGTTGAGTTCCTGGGGGTTACGATTCCCTCCGCCAATGACACGACAACGTGTTCTCCAAGGGTTCTGTTGTTTGGTCTCTCCATGCTGCTTACCTTGGTAAATTCGAACTTGCATAGGTAACCTGTGGACGAGTCCGCAATGCACCACATCTTGTAACCGCGTTTTATTTTTGGTTTCATAGGCATATACTGCTTCATAGATGACCTTCCTTTGAATAAAATCATACTTTCGTCGACTGCAAGACGAGATGAAGGCGTGTACTCCTTTCGAAAGTTTTCATTCATCATCTCGATAGGCGGGCGAACTTTGAAGCAGCGGTCATATTCGTTTGAGCTTTTCTTTGGCATCTGCGTGTTGTCATTCAAATGCAAATTGTTTGTGATTTGTTGGAATCTCTTGTGCGTCATGACCGCAGCGATCTCTTTCACGTAGAAGAGGCTATCAGAGCTCCAATACAAATGCACCTGGTGCATAGGATTGACACACATGAGTATCAGCATGCCAAAATAGGCCTTCAGTTCCTCAGCAGTGAGTGGTATCCAGCCCCGTGTTCCTTCCTGTGTGGCATAAAGATTTGTGTGATGAACTATGTGATTCACCGCTTCATCGGTGACGAAAAGCTCGAAGGCATTCAATGCCGTGCTCTCCGACGAAAGCTTTGCAGAAAATGTCGGTTCAGTGTCTGTCGGCGTCACAACATCCGCTGGCGTCATCTCCCACTCAACTTCCATATCACTGTCAGAAGCATCTGCAGCAGCTGACGAGCCTGCAGCTGAGCTGCGACGCTTTTTCTTCTGTTTACCGGTATACACTCTTGTGCGGGTTTTTCTTGCGTTTCACAGTAGGAATCTGACAGATCAACGTCATCACTTTCGCTGTCCTTTTCGCTTTGAAGATCACAAGGCAGCTCTTCAAAATATTCTTCTTCACTGGCACTTTCAAGGTCCGGAAGGCTGAAGTAGAGATCAAGGGCCTCTTCTTGAGTCAGATTCCTCTGCTTTGCTGAAAAAACGACCGGCAGCATTTTATGGAGGCCCCTTGGTTACGTGGATAATATTCTTGCAACATGCTGTGTCGATTTCTTTCAGTGTTTTGGTAATATTTCACATTGATGTTGATATGTACAGATGACGAGGATGTACAAGTGATGATGATATGTGAAGAGAATGAAGAGCCATTCACTTGTCACGCTCACAATATATAGGAGCACAAAATATGAATGAGAATAGCAAAATTGAAGTGAAAACGTCCTTGAAAATGTCTGGGTATGAAAATCAATGCCCCAAATGGGCTTGTTAAGCCTAACCTCCAACCACTACATTCGGCATTTTTGCAGGTAGCTGAAAACAATAGCTCACTCTCACGTCAAACCTGTCTACAATTGGTTTAGCTGCATTACAGCAGTGCAAGATGCAATTGTAGCACTTACCGGACATCTCATTCGTCATGTAGGAGCAAGCAAACTCACGCACTCGAGGAGCGACGACGCCGAAAAACACGTGCGACAGAAAAACAACACGAGCTGCGAGTGTCGCCTACCAATTCAAATAAATACTACAACTTTTGGTTGCTCTAATCTTCTACGAGATGACGCTACTCGTTTCTGTGGGTCTCCATATGTCCCTCTGAGCACTCGAGGCAGTTTTACTAGAGACAGTGGGTGGGACATATATGTCCCAATGACCGACAAAGGGTTAATATGCTTTATGGCACTTCTGATGCATGGACATAGCCTGCTGTATTCACTTTAATGTGGAGACAGCCGTGTTCTATAACGCACAACAATTTAGGGTCACTGCTAGGAGTATTCGTAGCTGAACATGGTTCGTGCTGGTCTGCCGCGGTGGTGTAGCGGTTACGGTCATCGGCTGCTGACCCGAAGCTCGCGGGTTCGATCCCGGCTACAGTGTACTGTAATCCCGGCCGTGGCGGTCACATTTCGATGGGGGCGAAATGGTAGAGGCCCGTGTACTGTGCGTTGTAAGTGCACGCTAAAGAATACCAGACGGTCGAAATTGATGGATCTGTGTAGTAGAAAGTGCCCGTAAAACGGTCATCGATGGCCGCCTTTTTTTAATTTAATTCACTCAATCTATATGAAACATTTTCGATTAATCGATTTACAGGGGTTACACGAAAATTCTGAAATCGTACTGGAATGCTGAGCGAAAGCAGTGACTGTGATGATGCGGTGAGCGCAAGGTGAGCGAGTGGAACGACTCTCTCATGCAGACTTTTTCGTGTCCCAACTTCCAAGTGACGCCGCAGCGGTGGGAGCATGAGCTCAGAGATTGCGCACCGGAAGGATTCTCCTGCCGGCCCACTGTCTCGGAGGCCATGGTTGGAGTCTAGCGCTTTTCCTACCGCCCCTAGGCACACACACTACGTCTCGCAGCCTGTCTTGTCAAACGAACTCGCCTTGAAGAAAGTTCCCGCATATCTTCTTTGTATCAGCCCGATTATACTCGGGGACAACTTTCTGTGGCAATGAAGGGAAGGCTACAGAGCCAAAGTGGGCGTGTGCCACCGCTGAAGAATATAATCCCACAAATGCGTCCGTGTTTTCCGCGTGAAAATCATAAAAAACAACGTTACTTTATTTTCTACGGGATGCTGTTCATGAAGAGACACTGCACGCACCAAGGAGACATTCGTATTTGTTTTACTTTACACGTTTTACGTGCACCTCAGAGTCAAAATGGCGTCTTCGTCTTTAGGTGAGCGCTTGTCGCCGTCCAGCTATTCCGACCACTCGCCGAAGGAGCTTGTGTCGGATTTCACTCACAAATCGCTGTCTAAGCAGACGTAGCAATTTGCATGGAACGTTGTTATTCGAACGCGGCCGTCATTCGAAACGCGAGCCGCACCGGACTACTTCGCGGAGGAGTACATGTGCAGTAGCTCCGCCCCCGTAGCTTTCCCTTCATTGCCACAGAAAGTTGTCCCCGAGTATAGTAATGTTTGCTTCGAGGTAGCATTTTCGTCGATGTACGCGCCTTCGGCTGTGTTGCCTTGACTTTTCCTGCGCTCTAGAACCTACAGCGCGCTCTGATGCGGAGATCGCATGCTGAGCCGAAACCTTCTTTAAGTGCGCGAGCGTCTAAATGTCGTACAGAGTCCGTACCTAGAGAGAATCTCTAGGGATTTTTCGATCTAGGGACTTGCTATGGTGGTGCCGTCACTTCGTAGCGGAGCTTTTTGAAACGACGCCGCTTCGCCAGCCGGTGTGAGTAGGCATTCCGCCTGTTGAACCTACCTAATCGATCAGCTCCAGTGGCGCAGCGGGCTAACGTGCTGTGCTCGGAGCAGAGAGGTCGGTGGGTCAAATCTCGACGATGTTCTTTTTTTTTAAACTTTTCTTTTCTTTTTTGAAGTACTGTTCTAATAGTACAGCTTTAATGCTCCACGGGCGCCGCTAATATATATTTTTTTCTTTAAGGAAATCGCCTTCGTGACAGCGGCGGGCGCCCCAACCCACGTCGCTGCCACTCTTTCGCTGTAATGACACAAGCCACTTGAGCAAACGCTGGCAAAATATTTGACTGGCCTTATAGTGAGCAGTAGCCTATAGTGACGGCAGGTAAGGAAAGGCGCTAGTAAAACTGGCCTTATAGTGAGCAGTAGCCTATACTGACGGCAGGTAAGGAAAGGCGCTAGTAAAACTGGCCTAACAGTGAGCAGTAGCCTATAGTGACGGCAGGTAAGGAATGGCGCTAGTAACGTCTGGACGTAACGACAGCGGTGGCAACAGTTACGCCTGGACGTAACCCTAGCCACACCGATCAAGCAAAGGCAGTCATAGATGTTCTCTGAGGCAGTCACGACGAAATCGCTACGGGACACCGGATCGCGTACTACGCTGCCGAAACGAAAGCTGCAGGACTCGCGGTCATCGTCCATCGCCGTCGAAGCAGAGACAAGAGACGAACGCTGAAAATCGCCTCCAGCAGGGCGCTAGCTCGAGAAAATAACGGCGATATCGGGCCACACCGGCCGGCGAAGCAGCGTTCCAAAAACCTCCGCTACGAAGTGACAGCACCGACGGCACCACCATCGCAAGTCCCTAGATCGAAAAATCCCTAGAGATTCTCTCTCTAGGTACGGACTCTGTACGACATTTAGACGCACGCTTTAAGTGCGGAGCACTTTAGGGGGCCGGGCTGTCGTATGCTGTCGTAACTAGGCGTAACGCAGGCAAAACCACGACTAGCATAGCCATCTGTAGCAAATCGAGCGCGTGCTCGCGCCAAGCCAAGGAGCAATCTTCCTCTTGTTCTTCGAACGCCTTGATGATGATAAGTGTGGAGCATCGGCTGTCGTAAAAAAAAAAGAAAAAAAAAAGGAAGCAAGCGAGAAATAGAGAAAGAGAGAGGAAGAGTAAATACAAATAAAGAGAGAAAAACGGAAAAAGAGAAAAAGAAAGGAAGAATGGAGGAAAGAAAGAGAAAATCGAAGGGGAAACAAAGAAGGCTGCCCAGCTCCGCACTTCCTTCATTCTTGGCACCACTAGGGCAAAGCTGCTTAATTTTTTCCCTTCAGCTATCAAGCGCAATGCTCCATCGCAAAACGTTGCCGATCGGTAGTCGAGGCTCCCGAGAGCACGCGAGTCGAACATTATAGCGCATCACGCGGCCTGGAATCTGCGTCCACAGGACCGATGGATGCAATAAACGACGTTGGTCTTCCTCATCCGAGGCACTGTCGCATCGAATGAAGAAGACAGCTTAGCGATTTGGGCTCAAGGTGGTTTTTTTCGGCTAGTATAATAAACTAAGTAGCCTAGCTATGCTCGATGGTCGGCAACAAGCTTGGAAACATCGTGACAGGTGCACCATGTGCCATGTAGGACGAACGTCGTTTATTGCATCCCTCTGTCCTGTGGACGTGTCTACGTTGACCAGACCAACGCCGCCTCTATATTATCAATGCCAGCCAGATGTGCCCGTTCCAGCTGTTCACCACCCTCTCCTCTAACCCTTTCCTACTCTCGCCCATCGCCTAGCCTTCGCGCGTGCTTTACGTTCATGGGGAAGAGCACCCATCATGTTGTGCCTCACAACGGAAATCAGAAGAAGTAAATTTTCTTCAGTTGTGTACAGATCCGTGGGGCGGCGTCTTGCATCCCTCGTGTTCACTATGTTGGTGGTCACGCCGGCTCTGAAGCGTCACTGCGACGGTGCATTGCTTCGAGCCACTAAGAAGGAGCACGAAGGAACAAATGTGACAGACGCATGATATTGAAGAGTGAAACACGTTTATCGCATCTCCGTGAGAAAGCGCTCGGACGAACGAGTGACGCAAGCAGCGCTACCCATCATGTCGCGTCGCATCACGAGCACTCCCTGAACTAAGGCGGACCGACGGCTCCCATTGAGGCCTCCCAGGTGAAAATGTGTAACTGGGAATCCAACTGGTTTAAACTGGTATTAACTGGAATCAACTGGTCCCAGTTGGGAAATAACTGGTCCCAGTTGATCCCAGTTGCAACTAGGTCCCAGTTAGCAACTGGTCCCAGTTGGGAACTAACTGGTCCTAGTTGATTCCAGTTGCAACTGGTCCCAGTTAGCAGCTGGTCCCAGTTGCAACTCAACTGGTCCCAGTTGAGTCCAGTTGCAACTGGTTCCAGTTAGCAGCTGGTCCCAGTTACAACTCAACTGGCCACCAACGGGAGCCATGACCAGTTGAACTGGAAGCAGCTGGTCCCAGTTGAAACCCTAACGAGTTAAACTGGAAGCCAGCGGTCCCAGTTGCGCCCCTAACTGGAAATGCTACCAGTTGTTCTGGTTGTACGATTCTTCACAGTGAAAGAAAAAAAAAGAACTTGAACGTATACGACGTAGCTCATTGCTGTACTTGAGCGAATAGGTTTTATCCAAGCGTTTGTGTGTGTGTGTCAGGCCCGTAGCCAGGAACTTTTTTTTTTTCGGGGGGGGGGGGGGGGGGGGCACTTGTTGAAAGCCTTGAAAAACACCCATTTTTATTATTTTTCCTCGGTAAAACACCCCTTTCCATCCGAATTTCGGGGGGGGGGGGGGGGGGCGGGCCCTTAGGCGCCCTCCCCCTGGCTACGGGCCTGGTGTGTGTGTGTGTGTGTGTGTGTGTGTACACTCAAGGGTATCGGATTACTGGCCTAGTAATATTGTAAGGGGCCGGTATTAAAACAGAGGACAATGAGAAATTAAGAAAACGGCATCTCCTAGTTTGCAAATGAATGATCTTCTATTGTTAAGACATCATCCTCGTTGCGTTGTTTTAACTCCACATTATAATAATATCAACAGTCTTACCTGACCTGATATGCATTTTTTTAAAAATCATATTATCGTGGATTATTCCCTTGCGCAAGTGTGCGATACAATGCACTCAAACGTACGCTTGTTTTAGCATCAGTATATTCAACTAATATTAAAGAGCCTCTGTCAATCTTTTTACGTCCGTCGCGGCCAGGGGCGTAGCCAGGAATTTTTTTTCGGGGGGGGGGGGGGGGCACGACCTTGATTTCGGGTGGGGCACCTCCTTGAAATGGTCATTTTTTCGCTCTGTATGCCATGGCGAAAAAAATTTCGGGGGGGGGGGGCACGTGCCCGGTGTGCCACCCCTGACTACGCCACTGGTCGCGGCCCGATTGACGTCGGGGGTGTCATTGTCTAGCTAGGAGCATGCCTGCTTGGTAGTCTTGCGTGCAGCGCAGCGATTACTTCCGTGCGACAACGAAATATGGAGTAGAGCCGAGAGCTACAACAGCCGAGACGGCCCACACTGTCGACATTGCCGACATGCTGCCGGCACAAACACACCCTCTCTACCACGACAGGCGTCACATTAGTTCCGTATCTCACACGCTCAAACATTGAATGAAGCAGTAAAGTAATCAGATCGACACAACGATGATACATAAAATAAACAGAAATAAATTATTTCGTGCCAATTCCGCAATATTTAATGCAAGAAAGAAGCTGAATAACAAATACAGAAAATTTAGAAACACAGTGATGGTAGTTTCGTACAGCACATGTGGCGAGGGCTAGCAGGCTAGCTACCGAGTGGTGGACGCGCTGCTATTGCGCTGATTGTGCTGTTTTTGAAAACGAACGTGGAGTCATGGCGTGCGTAAATTAGATTTTGTCGAATTAGTGTTCGACAGTTTCATCTCTGGGGAGACTTTATGACTTCAGGCGAACGCCGGACAGGTGTTTTCGCCTGGGACAAGACGGATATATGGATACAATGTGTGCGGAATCCTGCGCTGTCTGCCTTGTCCGCGATGCAGCCGTTTGAAGGTAATTATATTACTTATATGCTTCGAGTGGTAGTTGTTTAGTATTCTAGAGAAGACGTACATATAATGCAACGCAGAGTGTTTTGAGTGTTGACGATGGAACGTCGCATTGTAAACAAATGCTTTCGGCGCTGCTCTGTAATATGTTTATATAGGAGGGTTGCAAGTGACGTCATCCGCTTGGATCGCTAGCGGCGTCCGCCGCCATCTCGGTGGTCCGTGGTGGCGCAGATGTTCTCTGGTGGCGCGCTTCATCGGTTTTATCGAAACGGCGAGCGGCGACGAGAGGCTGTGTGCGTGACATTGTGCATGACGCGGGTAGAATGCGGTTGAGCCTACCCTACCTACGCGGAAACCACCAAGATGGCCGTTCCGACGCTGGCGCCATCTCGGGGGCCCCCGCCCCCGTGCAACCCTCCTATATGGGTTTATGCGGAGTGCTTGCAAATTTGCTGCCTTTGGTTTTGGAGTATCGCAGAAAACGAGTGCCGTGTAATACTTGTATATTGAACGGCATGCTAAATAACCTTGAATTAGTATACTCGCGCAAAAGTGTAGCTCTGTCCGCGGCAAGGAACACGCGAGAGGGCTCGTATTCACCCTGCAAATGAATATTCCCGAACCTGCAGCATGTGTAGGTACACGAATTCGAGTAGAAATAAAGATGCTTTCGCCTTACTGTCCATGGTCTTTTGTTTTGTTTTGTTTTTGCCGCTGAGGTAAGCGACTTTAACAAAATCGGATTAGATCGGGCATGATCTCTGCAGATAGTGTTCGTAGTGGGAATTTTTAGAAGGCTGGTCTGCGGTGTATATTTATTAAATCGATTTGGCTCTTCCGAGACATGCGCATGTAACATGTTACCTCTTATTTTGCAGCAACGCTCTCCTATTGGTCACGGGTGAATGGCACAGATCGATGCATCAGCTGCTGCACGACGCTTGACTGAGAAAATGTAGGACTACATAAAAGCCGAGGGGAGGAAAGCTTTGCACTGAATGTGCAACCACAGTGCTGATCCAAGTGAGCTATGCAGCAGCATTTTTGTATTAATAAATCATGATAATCTTTTACACTTAACATGGCATCCTGTGGAGTGTTTAATGTGCTTAGAATGATCATTATTTGCATGTTCAGAATTATTTGAGCTAGCTAGACTACATGTACATTTGGGCACGAACGGGTACTGGGACCTTTTCCCAACTGGGAATATGTTCCCAACTGGGAATGCATTCCCAACTGGTACCAGTTGCCAACTGGTAATATGTTCCCAACTGGGAATGCATTCCCAACTGGTACCAGTTGCCAACTGGGAATATGTTCCCAACTGGGAATGCATTCCCAACTGGTACCAGTTGCCAACTGGGAATATGTTCCCAACTGGGAATGCATTCCCAACTGGTACCAGTTGCCAACTGGGAATATGTTCCCAACTGGGAATGCATTCCCAACTGGTACCAGTTGCCAACTGGGAATATGTTCCCAACTGGGAATGCATTCCCAACTGGTACCAGTTGCCAACTGGGAATATGTTCCCAACTGGGAATGCATTCCCAACTGGTACCAGTTGCCAACTGGGAATATGTTCCCAACTGGGAATGCATTCCCAACTGGTACCAGTTGCCAACTGGGAATATGTTCCCAACTGGGAATGCATTCCCAACTGGTACCAGTTGCCAACTGGGAATATGTTCCCAACTGGGAATGCATTCCCAACTGGTACCAGTTGCCAACTGGGAATATGTTCCCAACTGGGAATGCATTCTCAACTGGTACCAGTTGCCAACTGGGAATATGTTCCCAACTGGGAATGCATTCCCAACTAGTCCCAGTAGCCAACTGGGAATGCATTGGCAACTGGTCCCAGTTGCCAACTGGGAATGCATTCCCAACTGGGAAAGTGTTCCTTAAACCAGTTGAACTGGAACCAGTTGAAACTATTTGGATTCCCAGTTACACATTTTCACCTGGGAGCGTTTGCACTGGCATTGTAAATAGAGGAGACGTTGGCCAGACATGCCGACGAGTGAATGTACGCGTAAAGGAGCTCGAATCTTCTTTGCATGGGAGACCACTACACTTGGCTATGCACTATGCTGAGTGCCGATGCGAAGCGCGGTTTGCGGAAACGGAAGTTATGCTCGAATACCGAGATCGCACGACAAGTGAACTTGCGGAAGCATTTCACGTTAACATTGGAGCGTCCATCTGCATCAGTCACCCATCTTTGGCCTCATCTTTCAAAGAAGTGACACTGATGTAGGAGAGGTAGTTGGAGGGAGAGGACATGCTGTATATCTTCACTGTTTTGCTTTGACCAACGGTCAAAGCGCGGTGTGTATAAAGTTTGGATATATATTTTATTTTGAAGCAATAAAACCTTCAGTTGTGAAAGCGCTCGTGTAGTGCCCTTTCTTGTCCGTGTCGTCGTAGCGCTTGTTTTTTATAAGTGCGAATCAGTAGCTCGCCTTTCCTTTTTGCTTGAATAAAGTGACTATAATGACCATTATCGTGTGCTTTCCTTGGCTTCATTAGGTTCTGTCTTACGACGACGTGACGTCATTCAGCTCATATGTCATAGATAGTATCCTTGTGATGCCTTTTATGACATGCCATGCTATTCATGTCATGACACGCCATTCATTACCACATGTTCAATTATGTATGCATGCACGTTCTGTTATACACCGTGTCAATGAAAAGACCTTTGCGATGCATGTATCCTTCATTTGAAGGTAAACATATTTGACAGAAATCTGTCTCGGTGAGTGAAATTGTAAGAATAAAAAAATGCTGTCTAGCCAAGTTTGGTTTTTAGTTTGTAATTTTAAAACCTGGCCCTACGTTTCGAGACCCGTTCGGTCTCTTCTTCAGGGGGTGACCGTCCGGCTGGCTCAGAAACGAGCGCTTTTAAGTGGTTATCTCCCTCTCCACCGTCGTTCTCCTCGCCGCTTCAGGGGCGTAGCCAGAAATTTTTTTCAGGGTAGGGGGGATGGCGATTCAACCATACTTTATGTATGTTCGTGCGTTCGTTTGTATGTATGCGTGTATATACATGCAAGCGAAATTGAAATTTTTCGGGCGGGGGGGGAGGGGGCTTGGCTACGCCCCTGTTCTCCATTTGTTCCGGAAACCGTGTACATACACACTCGGCATGGTCCCCGTCGAGCGGTTAATATGCTTGCAGGTGTCGTTTGAATATGCCAGTTTTAATTCCTTTTGGTGCGGTTACCTTCCGTTTCGATGACCCGGGCGGCGTCGAAGTTGATGCGATGGTCCAGCTTCCCGCTGTTTTTTGCGAAAGCGTTTCGTGCTGCATTACGTACGTCGTTTCGGTGTTTACGTATCCTTTTCGGAAAGTTTTTCGTCTCGCCCGTGTAATTGACGTGGCAATCAGCATAGGCGTGCGCAGGGTTCCCCCTTCAGGAGGAGCGAAGGTTCGTCACAGCGCCCCTCTCCCTATTATGTCGATGTTTAGGGCTGGCTCTGCCCCCCTCCCCTGTGCGCAGGCCAATGGCAATCAGTGTGGGGAGCTTCTTAGACTAGCCCAGGGAATCTTTCTTTAGCGGCCGGTCGAGCAACACCTTCGACAGTTGCTCGCCAATTCCCTGGATGTATGGGACCGCGATGCGGGATAGGGTTGGCGCCACTCTTTGTAGAAACGGGTAAGAGAGGAGAATTCCTCCGGTGGTCACGTCGTTGACATACACGGCGGATGAGAGAGAGAGAGAGGCAAAAGGAAAGGCAGGGAGGTTAACCAGGTTATACCCGGTTTGCTACCCTACACGGGGGGGGAGGGGGAGGAACTGGTCTCGAACACTTGAGACCAGTTGTGACTGTCTAAGTGTGCGTGGTGAACGCTGACAGGTGTGTGCGCGCATCACGGCGGATGAAGCTCCGTGTGTACCAATTGTTCAAGAGATCGGTAGCGACCGCTTCATCTTCTTTTGTTCGCTTGTCTTTGGAGCTGCGAGGGCCTTTGCGCGAGTCAAGAGCGTCGGCACAACCGATGCTTTGTGGGCTGTGGGGTGGTTGGAGTTACACTGTAGATATCGGCCGGTGTGCATTGGTCTTCTCAGGTCCTAACTATTAGAAAAAAATTACACCATCTCCCGCTAAAGGGAACCATGTGTAGATGTGAAGCAGCGGGCGCTAACGCTTACACTGGCGGTGGCGTTGACGCTGGCGCTATCGCAGCGTTGCGCAGGAGAGAAAACTGAGGAGGCGCAAAGCACGCAGTGATGGAGCGGTGTTTCTTACTGGAACATGCCAATCGCTGCTAATGGGCAATGAGAGACAGAAGACTCCGACTGGACACAGAGACCCGCAGTGCGCTTTTAGTTAACGCGCACGCTGCGAATTTTTATTGTTCAACAACGCACAGGAGAAATCTCCCACCGGCACCACCTTGGAGGTCAAGATCCATTGCCATATATACGGGATGCACAGTGAACGGTTGTGCAGCGCGAGCAGTCGGTTTTTTCAACCAAGAAACTCGCTAGCAGACGCTGCCTGCGTCGACGTCACGAGGCGAGAGAGGGGGGAGCGTAGGAGAGGAGAGAGAGAGGGGGGGACGCGCATGCGCAGTGGGGGTGTGGAAGCTGTGGGCAGGGATGCCTAGAGGAGAGAGGGGGGAGCGTAGGGAGGTGAGAGAGGGGGGGAAGCGCATGCGCAGTGGGAGCCCAGGCAGGGATGCCCAGAGGAGAGAGGGGGGAGCATAGGAGGGGACAGAGGAGGGGAGGCGCATTCGCAGTGAGGGTGTGGTTGCCGCGGGGAGGGATGCCTAGAGGAGAGAGAGGGGGAGAGGAGGTTTTTTTTATTTTTATTTTTTAAAGGGTCTGCGCATGCGCAGTAAGGGAGGCCACGCCGCACACCACCACCGGATTAAGCTTCGCCATAAGATGCTTCACATCTAAAACTTCCCCACCTCCCGCTAAAGGGGACCACGTGGGGATGCTAAGCAGCGGGGAGTTGGTTAGCTTGAGCGGGGAGAAACGTCGCCGCCTCGTTTCGCGGCAGCGGCCCGGGCGCCCATTGCGGCGCTGCACAGGAGAGAGAATGAGGCGCGCTCCGTCATTTTCATACCGCGGAACTACCGTGGTGCTCCCAGCGGAGTATGCAGCTGTCGCACCACCTGTCGTGCGCGCCGCTCCGTAGAGGATTCCTAGAGGAAAGGACGGGGGGGGCGTAGGAGAGGAGAGGGGACGTGCATGCGCTGTGGGACGCGGGAGCCGCTCCGTAGAGTAGAGGATTCCTAGAGGAGAGAGGGGGAGAGGACGCGCATGCCCTGTGGGGATGTGGGACGCCGGAGCCGCTCCCGTAGAGTAGATGATTCCTAGAGGAGAGAATGGGGGGAATCGTAGGAGAGGAGAGAGAGGGGACGCGCATGCGCTGTGGGGGTGGGACGCGGGAACCGCTCCGTAGAGTAGAGGATTCCTAGAGGAGAGAAAGGGGCTGAGTGTAGGAGAGAGGCCGAGAGGACGCGCATGCGCTGTGGGGATGCGGGACGCGGGCTCCGTAGAGTAAAGGATTCCCTGCAGAGTAGAAAAAGGGGGTGAGCGTAGGGCAGAGGACGCGCGTGCTCTTGTGGGGATGTCGGACGCGGGCGCCGCTCCGTAGAGTAGAGCATTCCTAGAGTAGAGAAAGGGGGTGAGGGTAGGAGCAACACAACCTAGACTTTTAAGGCCAGAAGGCTGCCGCCGTGACGTCACGAAGCGGCGGCGACGGCTGCTCGCCACCGAGCAGTGAACGAACTGCGTGAAAATGTTCTTGGTCAAAAAAAACCTCACATATTTAAA
>JALIZH010007884.1:0-17321 GCA_030522465.1 Rhipicephalus appendiculatus
TTTCAGCTCATAAGATCTTTCCGGCTCGAATAACTATTTTTGTGGAAATGTGAATGGCGTCCGTGACCTGGAATTTATTTCATTTCGACAGGGAGTTCAGCACCTTGGAACAACGACCTATCCCGGCCGAGGTGGCCGCATTTTCGGCGGAGGCGAAAGTACTTGGCGCCCGCCTATTAGATTTAGGTGCACGTTAAAGAACTCGCGGGTTAAAAAAATGCTTTCGGTATGTGGACGACTACCTGCTCCTAATGGACAGTGAGGATGCTGCTTTTGACGCTGCCGTTCAGGACACGTTAGCAACGTTCAAAGAGTGCCTAAGTCCGCTGTCGCTGACCCATGAAGTTCCGGAAGGTGGTTCGATGCGGTTTTAGGGGCGAAGCTCCTTAGCCTGTCGGTCGTGCGTCCCTTGTATGTAGTAGCCACCTGCTGATGACCATGACGATCGCGATGCAACACATGGGGATGACACATACAACACATGGGGATGCAACACATACAACACATGGGGATGACGCTGCCATAAGGGCAGCGTCATCATAGTGGGGACATTGAATGTACCCACTATGTAGTAGCCACCTGCTGATGACGATGACGATGACGATCGCGATGCCATACAACACATGGTCTCACATGCATATCGTTTGACCACATGCCACCAACCACCATCACGTCTTTGATGATGTACCTCCGGAGCTTCGCCCACTCATCATCATTCACTCCGCGGATATGCTGTGATTTTTAGACCTGAGATTGACCCTTTCGGGCAATCACTTGTGCTGGAAGTACGAACCACGGGCAAATAAGCCCCTTCTGCCGTTCGGGTCGGCCCACAGCAAGCTGGTTAAAAAGAGGTATTGTGCACACCTGTCTTTTAAATGCACTCACAAGGTCCTGCCCTCACGCTGTTGATGGCAGCTTCAGGGCGCAAATAACTCGGTTTGAGCGAGCAGGTTACCCGACACATCTGCTTATTTCTGTCGCAGAGGCACTAAGGAGAAAAGTCAGAATTTCCAACAGAGTTCGCGATGAACAGCCGGTGTCAAGGCAGCGGTTCGCAGTTATTCCTTACTTACACCGTGTGTCACATCGACTCAGAAAGATAGGCAGTCGTTCGGGCGTTTCCGTTCTCTTTTCTGCGCCGCACAAACTGCATCAGTTATGTACAAAAACATGCCCTGTGAAGCAGGCGTCACGCAAATGTAAAGTGAAACACAAGAATCTATTTGTTGAATGTGCCGACAGAGTTGTGTACAGTGTTCCCCTTTCCTGTGGTCAGAAGTATGTTGCGCAGATTCGGGGCGCGCCTGAATATTAGGTTGCAAGAGCACAATTTGAAGGTGCAGAAAAGAAACGACGGTTTCCTTGCCCAGCACTGCGCTCAGTGTGGATGCACTCCTGCGTTTGACCAAACCGCGGTCCTGGCTAAATATGGAAATGATCAAACCAGGGTGATCATTGAGGCCTCGCTCATTGCCAAGGGCAATTGCGTCAGCACACCTTCGGTTGCGTTGACCCAGAAGGAACTAGCCTTTTTGGATGCTTAGTACCGGTGCACTCCTTTGCTTTGGTATTTGGTCTGCGCGTGTCTATGGTGCATTTGTTAGGTTCCGATAAGAATCTTTTGTTAGACGTGGTGAAGTTAGTATGCGATTGTCGTGGCACTCACGTGATGCGTTTTGGGAGACTTATATTGCATGTATGTTTTCATTAAACCTCAGTTGGAAGTCAGCGCTTGTCTTTGTGGTTCCTTTTCTCGTCCTTTGTTCATTTTGCGCTGTGTTTTATTAATTATTAAAGAACTCCAAGCGGTCGAAATTCCCAGAGCACTCCTCTACGGCGTCTCTCATAATCATATCGTTGTTTTGGGATGCTAAGCCCCAACAATTATTATCATTATTGCAACATCGACATTAGTTTGACTTGCTCGGTGTGGTGCTCGGCCACGCTGTCTAGGTTCCAACCACCCTTAGTGAAGAAGCGCTAGCAACGATGACGTCGATGATTGAGTGTTCTTATCGTTCTTATCTTGGCGCCGACTGTCACCAACACCTGGCAACGCTCTCACTTCCGGGGTCTCAGTTGAAGCCCCTCATTTTCCCTAATATAGAAGAGCTCCCAGTGGCTCGGCTCAGTCCTCGTGCCTGATAATCGTTGCGCTGCTTCGGATGATCTGTCGTGCGCTCGGCCGTAAGCTTGTCCGGGAACCGTTGTGCGCTGCATTCGTGTTCTTCGAAGCGCAGAAGAAACTGTAAAAAGTGTGTCGTTTCATTACACATGTGGTACACGGCCAACACGACTACAAGCTATCAAAGTGGAGCGTACAAGAATGTAGGGTAATGAGAAATATATCATCTCCAACGAGTAAGACCGCATCTTAGTTCACCCGTACACTTTTTTGCATTAGCATAACACCTGATTACCGTAGCCGTAACAATGAAAGACCCGATAGGTGTGGCCTTCTGGTGGCGCCACGAAGCCCCTAGGAAACACAGATTGTCATTGTAGAAACCTCGTACATTTCACTTCTGTGCTAGTATATACATTGGTGGTATTGACGCAGTTCCGAATGTCGTGACTTGTTAAACTTCTTTTTCGTCATGGACACTCGGCAAAGGCAAAGAAATGCAGGCATCTGTCATTGCGGTTGTCCAAAGTGCCCCAAGATCTTCCGGCCCACCGATGTTCTGTAAACCCTTCTGCGTATACCGGAATGCCGTGCACGCTGAAATTCTCTAATACGGATCATTGCGACATACCAGCGAGCATGGCCTAAGTTCGCATCCTCAGGCACCTCCGCATCGCTGCTTGGAGCATTCATTCCTGAATCACTGCTCTGAAAAGGGTCGATGCGAAAATGATTGGCGACGTCGCAAATCGCGGTGAATCCAAATTCTCGAATGTTGTCGTCATCACTTCTCGAAGCTGCTAAGGCGACGACGACGATGCTGGTGGCACCGACATGAATACACGTGTGCGCCGCGCAGACGAAATGTCTGCTGAAACCCACACCACTTCTTTTTTGTTTTCACGTGGTCAGCTGGGGCGCGGTCGCAAGAAGACCTCGAGGCAGCGCTGCCAGCGCTACAAATTGGCGGGCTTGCAACCGTCTTGCCATTTATAAGCGATAACCATGTTCTTTGACACCAATGCGTTGGGCGAATGCGGCAACAACGCACACGCCACCAGCGTCTGTGAGAACTTCCGTTGGGGAGGAGCGGTCAAAGTGCCGTAGAATCACTTGTTACGTCAAGAGACACTTCAGCTCTCGGCAAGAGGCGTCACATTCGCCTGTCCAACAGAACGGTTCATCCTTACGCAGGAGGCACGTCAGTGGGTGAGACACGTCAACAAACATATTAATAAAACGACGAAAGTATGAGCCCAGTCCAAGGAAATCGTGCAGATCCTTCACAAACCATGGTGGCTGGAGTGCTTTGACGGCCACAGTCTTCTACGGGGAAGACCGGATACCATGTTTGCCCACCAGGAGGCCTAAAACGCGTGCTTGCCGTGCACCAAATGGCTGCTTTTTGAATTCAAAAGAAGCCCAGCGTTCTTTATACACGCCAAAACAACTCGATAGGCTGATCGTGTTCGCTAAATGTTTGACCACAAATTACGACGTCGTCGAGGCAGCACACGCTGATCTCCCATCTCAGGCTACGCATAATTGTATATATAAACTGTTCGAAGGTTGTGGCGGTGTTACACAGTCCGAAAGGCATAACATTGAACTCATTGAGCCTATCCGGGGACACAAAAGCCATCGTTCCTTTGTCCGCCGGATCCATCGGTATACTGCCAATAACCTGACCGCAAGTCAAAGGAGAAAAAGTATGAGGCTGAGTGAGGGCCAGTCGATGGCATCGTCAATACGAGGAAGGAGATAAACGTCTTTTTAGTGACTGCACTGAGACGTCGATAGCTCACGCGTGACCTCCAAGTGTCACATTTCTTACCAATATTACTGGGGGCGCCGAAGGACTGGAATTACCCCCTTTTCAGACATTTCCCGATCTTTGCTCATTGATTATTTTTCGTTCTGCCGGCGAAGGTTGATTAAGTATTTGCCTGATCGGATGCGCCGTGCCTGTGTTGATCTTGTGACGTGTGCAGATCGGATGCATTTTGTCCTCTTGCACAAAATAGAACAAAGACAGGTGCCTGTGACAGGAAACCGACCAAGGTGTGGCACTCACTCCTACTGAGTGACGCGTTGACCATGCCGAGAACACGTGAGTCCGAAGGCCGTATATTTACCGCCTCGCCTGGAGCATCTGCATCTGCCAACGAGGACACCGTCTGCTCGAAAGGTAGCGAGTTGCATACTGCCCGGGAGTATCGCGTGCTCTCTGGAGTAGTTAACTGTCCCCAAAGTAGCCGTTCCATTGCCCACCGGCACCAAACAATGCAGGGTGACGGTGTTCTTTTAACAGCGGAGCTCTTTAAGCCGGCCGTAATCTGTCCAAATTGGAAAAAAAAACACCATGCCGCGATGACATCCCTATGCGTTGCCTAGCAACAGTTTGCACAGCTGTGCGCCTGCCTTCGCTAGCCTATTCACTGCTCCGCCTCCAGCCCGCCTGCCTGGACACCGCGCGCAAACGCTCGATCGCGCCAGGCGTGACGTCACGGCCCCACATGCACATAGTATAATAACTTTTAGGGTTTACTGTCCCAAAACCACGATATGATTATGAGGGACGCCGTAGTGGAGGGCACCGAAAATTTTGACCACCTGGGGTTCTTTAAGTAGACGGTCCTCAATCATTCTCGCCTCCATCGAAAATGCGGCCGCCGCGGCTGGCATTCGATCCCGCGACCTACGAGTCAGCAGTCGAGCACCATAACCACTGAACCACCGTGACGGGTCGTACGTGCATATGCGCTCCTTAGTTTTGATTGAAGCTGGCGCGCGACGCCGGACGCAGGAATAGGGAGTCCGATGGTTCGCACTTCCCATAACTTGTCAATCACTTTGTATTGGCCAGCACCAACTACGAACCGATCAGCTTAGCTGCGTCTTTAGCCCTGCACCACTTAGTGCAAGCTACGCCCGGCTTTTTTTTAACACAGGCTGAATTAATGGGAAATCCACAGTGACATCAAACGTGGAGTTTTGAAGAACGGAGCAAGTCACTGGCATAGAGTTTCATACAAATACACTAGAGAGGGAACTCTGGCGCTAGTGTCTATGGGAGCTTGCAACGCATGGCGCTTCAGCCAGCATGGGAATGATGGGTGGTACATGGATTTGTCTAATCTTCGTTCTTTCGGCCCCGTTTTGCTCGGTGGGCCTGAATTCTCGTTGCCGCAAGACGAAGTTCAGTAAAGGTTAGCAGTTACGCTTCACCACCTTGACCTTTTTATGCTCGCCAATTGAAATCAGCTCACGAAGTTGACAACGGTCCGTTCTTCTATTCAAAACAAAATCAAAACACAGCAATAAACAAATCCACAAGTGCGTTCGAAGCCCGCAACCATGAAGACTAGGCAAATCCGTGTACTACCCCTCGATACTACCCATGATGTCTGAACGATCGCCGCGCCAGAGTCCCTCTAGTTAATTTTAGGAAACTCTAGGGTCACTGGTATCTACACAAGTGATAATTCAGGCATGGGGGTATCCCCAGAGACAGCTAAAGTACTTTTGTGGCCGATGTTGCCGTCCTTCAAAAGTTAGAAAGGAAGGCTCTCGTTTAACTGGTAACTTCCCAGGTTCCGCAATAAACTGTTAGCCCCGCATTGCTTCGAAGAAGTCAATAGCCAAATGTACGTCGTAGGTAACCGCTAGAAATTATCACAAATTAGGTGGGGGATAATTCTACCGCCCAAGGATATGTCCACTGTACACATTCTGAACAGGAGACAATGATTCGCCGCCCACTCCCACAAACATTTCTTCTTGATCCCGCCGAAACAACACTATGGCGTAGACCCCTATCAAATACAAGACTCATTACCGAGACACTCGCACCTGTGTCCACCTAAACTATGGTAGCTACTCTATCCACACGCACGTGCATCTCGTCCCATAACGTTAAAAAACGAGAGTAGGTCTATCTGCTGACAGCAATTTTCGTGAGACCTCACCAACATCGACCGCACTGGTTTTCCGCTTGCGGCGACGGTATAAGCACCGCCGTGGCGATGGAGAATGGCACGGTCGAGGTCCTGATGGCGGTGTCAAGCTACAGTCAGAGGTTGGCTGAGGCGTTCCTGAAGCTTCTTTGTGTAAAATCCTTCCTCCATGTTATGTGCGCCGTCCATCGAGCACCGGTACGCCGAGGACCAGCCGATGATCGTTGGTATCGAGATGACTGCTGGCGCTCGTAGGACCGCGCGATGTGACCAGGCACATTACAGTTAAAACACCGGGGCAAGGGGTCACTGCACACCCGTCTCGCCGAAGTAATAAGGCGTGACTTCATACGGGGAATGAGAAATACTTTCGGGCTCCCTGTCATAACGTGGTCTTCGATAGCGGCAGGAGAAACGAGGTCGTAGTTGGTACATATTTAAATAGAAGCGCTACGAAGACAAGGACAAGAAAGATGACAACATGGGCGCTTGTCCTTGTAGCGCTTCTATTATTTAAGAATGAATCAGTACCAAATATAGATCGCCTTTCCGTGTTGCCCCAGGTGGTAGTCGGGCCTCAGAGAGGGTGGTGTCATTGCACGTGGCGCTTCCGTGTGATGGCAGACATCTGTAACGTAGACGGACTGTCATGCTGGAAGAGGGCCTGACTTTGAGACATCCTTCGCTGAAAAGGCACTCGCGAAACAGGGTGCGGACGAAGTTAATTCTTCACGCCAAAGCAGCTCTTCTCGAACAGTTTAGCGTATCGTTAGGCAAGGTCCGGCGACGAACTCAAGAGAACAGTTGCTATCATCACCACATTGTATAAAAGACCAATGTTGGTCGTTATTCGCCGCATCTTCAACGTTTCGAAGGTCCGACAATGTCATATGACATCGAACAGAGAGCTCAAGTTATCCTTGCCGTAGAGGAAGTTGTACACGTCCTCACCTATGCCTTTGAGGGAATGCCCAATTTTGTCTTCCTCGTAAATACGTGGGTTAACCGTCTTGCACAGCCTCAATATCCCCTCATTGTATGCGGCGCAAGTCTCACCAGAAAGCTTAGCCCTCTGAGCGAGTGTCAACTCCGCCCGCCTTTTCTTCGTAGTGGCGTCACCGAAGCAGCTTTTCGGTTCTTCAACAAAAGTTCTCCAAGTTGTTTGGGCTTCTTCGTGATCCTCGCACCAGACCAGCGCGCTACCGGTTAACGAGAACACCACGTTTGTAAGTCCATCATTCGTGCACATTTGTTGCTCTTGCTCACCCGTTCTTAGGGAGTCGGCCACTCGTCGACGTTCGTTCGCAGCTTTCCCTCCGTAGAGGCGTGGCTGCCTGTAAGGCTGCGGAGGACAAGCGAGCGTGGATGTCGTACCGTCAGCAGACATGTCGAGCCGGAATGGCGGAAACCCCGCAAGGCGACGACTGCGACGAAGACTCGGCGGAACAGCTTCCGTGGTTCGACGTACCCAGCACCTCGACCACGACGTCACAAGTCAGAAAGCGTTTATTGAAAACGCTCAGCGGCGGGGAACTGGACGGGGTGAGGCCACGGAAGCAACAACGAAGTCCTTGTCCCCTTTTAAATGCGAATGCATTTCTTAGTCGGGCTATGTCTGGCATCCGGCGTTGTCCGCGCGCCGGCAGGTGTTATCTCTCCGCTCTCACTCCCTCTCCCATAGCAACAGCTGCGGGCGCGCGCGCTTATCCTCGCCCCTAGCAACCGGAGGATGTGGTGCGAGAGAGTGTAGGAGAGGGTAGGTGCAGTGCTTCGCCGCTCCTTCTCTCGCCGTTCGCTCTCTCTCCTCCCTGCGCCCCACTCTCCCGTCCGCTCGCGCCTCACTCTCGACCGTTCGCTGGCTGGGGGCCTCTCAAGGCGATGGCAGAAGTCGGTGTCGGCGCAAGAAATGCATTCGCATTTCCTCACGATTCCCTTCGGGGAGGTGGGGGGCATTTTTTTCTCCCAGAGCTCATCTGTCTCGCTGCAAAGGTTCCTTAGAGCAGCTTCAGACTGGAACGGCCTGCCCTGCGACATCGTCAACATTGCCTCATCATCTACTTTTCAAGAATGCATCAATGATCATCTGCAATGTTAATTGAACCATCCCTGTTAAACTTTTACTTGTAATCCCACCCCTTATGTAACACCCCCTGAATGGGGGGCCCTTAAGGAAATAAAACTGAACTGAACTGAAAGGTGCCGTTACAATATTGAAAAACACAATATCAGACGGCGCACCATGGTGCTTGTTTCTCGTATGAATTCCTAATTCAAGAACACCGCGAGCTTTCATTTGCTGCATAAGATGCACCGTACCAGACCAGCTTCTGAGCCTGTGCTGAGATACCAGGTCACGCACGTGGTCTAAAACCAAAATAACATGATATTTCATTGATACTGTTGTGTATTCACCAGAGAATACGGTCGGCAACCATGGACGCCCGCAACGCCGCCCTCGAAGTGAGCGGAGAGTACGGACCGACGCGTCCTCTCTCTCCTCTTCTGGCTCTGGCAACGCTTGTACCCAGCAAGTCGGCTGGTAATAAACTACATTTATGCATACATACCATTTTGGCGACGAGTTCACGAACCGACGGGGTGGAGCGACGGTAACTGCAAGTCACATCAGGCAACAAAAGCGAATGAGCGTCGATGGCAGTACGCGAAGTGAGATGGCTTCGGACAACGCTTCGAACGAGGTTGCTTCGGAAGTTAAGCCTAGCGTCTCGAGCGTGTTCTTCGGCCGGCTAGGCCACATGGAAGAGTTTTCTCCTGACAACGCGGCAGCCTGGCCTACATACCTCGAACGCCTACAGTTCTATTTCACTGGGAATGGTGTGGTCGAGGAGGAGCAGCAGCGTCCGGCTATGTATGCCATCCTCCGTACATTGTGTTCGCCGGTGTCGCCGGTTGAGACGCCGTATGCGGACATTGTGTCAAAGCTCACAGCCCATTTCACTCCAAGGCCTTCGGTAATCGTGCAGCGTTTTTCCTTTCACAAACGCAGTCAGCAGCCTCGCGAAAGTATCGCGGATTTTGTTGCGGACTTGCGTCGACTCTCCGAGCACTGTGAGTTCGGCGTCTCCCTGGAAGTCATGCTCGGCAGTCGTCTACAGGTTTTCTCGCTCACTTTAATCCAAGTGCCAGCTAAAATAATCTGCACGCCATTGAAATAATCTGAGCGCCAAACTATCTAATTCATGTGCCAAACATTTAATCCAAGTGCCAATATATTTAATTCAAGCGCCAGCCCAAAGAGGCCACGTGCCAGTGAGTTTAATCCGAGTGCCACCATGTTTAATCCAATTGCCAACACCTTTAATTCAAGTGCCAGTCAGTTTAATCCATGCGCAAGAAACGGAATACGGGGCGTGAAAACAGCAGTACAATTGAAGTACAGTACCTACAATATGAAAGACAATAGCCGGAAAGTGGAAGACAGCACTAATATAGTAATATTTGTATCCGCCGGTACTATTTGTTAAAAAAAGTATTACTGCAATAGTTTGCTTGAGCCGTGTTTGGAGCGTTTATACTTTGCTACGTACCAGTTTGTAGGTCATTGTTAGGCACGGGCGGGATCACTTTAATTGGAACGCCGCAATCGTTCATTTACTATTATAGTATATATATAGAGGATTCCTAGAGGAGAGAAAAGAGGGGAGCGTTGGAGAGGAGAGAGAGGGGGGTGTGGGATATATATATATATTAAAATGGGGGTGTTGTACGTCGAGAAAGGGGTCAGACGTAGCTTCGTGAAAGGCTCTTTATCGGGCAAGTCTAGCTACCGGCGAGCGCGTGCGTGAGCGACAACCACAGCCACCGATCGTCGTCGTCGTCTTCCGTACTAGCGGAGCGTCTGCCATTCACATTCAGTACAATTACTCCCCGCGCAATAAGGAGCCATCCTGGCGACCTAGGGGCCAGTAAACACGGGAGGGTCGTAGCACTGCTTCAGTCTGGACACGTGGACGATCTCTTGGCCACGGCGACGATGGTCAGAAGATGGTTCCAGTGGCTCGATGAGGTAGTTGACCGGTGATGTTTTTTGAAGTATACGATATGGGCCGTGGTACTTGGGGACCAACTTGGTGGAAAGGCCAGGAGTAGCAGAGGGGGACACGTAGCCAGACGAGTGAGCCTGGTTCGTAGGAAGTGGTGTTAGTTGATGCGTCGTGGTGGTGCTTCTGACGCCCTTGGTCTTGTGTTGTGAATGACCGTGCCAGTTGGCGGCATTCTTCGGCGTATGTTGCGGCTTGGGATAGAGTCGTGGACTCTGAGGCGTCAGGTCTGTACACAAGAATGGTGTCCATAGTGCAAGATGGTTCGCGTCCGTAAAGGAGAAAAAAAGGGGAGAACCCTGTAGTGCTTTGAATGGCGGTGTTATAGGCGAACGTAATAAACGGTAGTACTCGGTCCCAATTTGAGTGGTCTGACGAGATGTACATAGATAGCATGTCACCGAGGGTGCGGTTGAAGCGTTCGGTCATTCCATTGGTTTGGGGGTGATAGGCGCTTGTGGTGCGGTGAACGACGCGGCACTCACGCAGCAATGCTGTGATGACGTCTGAGAGGAACACACGACCGCGATCACTTAACAACTCTCGAGGTGCTCCGTGACGAAGGACGAGATTGTGCAGAATGAAAGTGGCAACGTCTTTGGCTGTAGACGAAGGAAGGGGTGAAGTTTCGGCGTACCGCGTGAGGTGGTCGACGGCAACGACGATCCAACGGTTACCGTCTGCAGTGCTGGGAAGGGGACCGTAGATGTCGAGGCCGACGCGGTCGAACGGTCGGGAGGGGCATGGCAAAGGCAATAAGGTGCCGCCGGCGTGTTGAGGGGGAATCTTACGTCTCTGGCATGTGGGACAAGCCCGAACGTACTGTCGAATAAAACGGTACATACCACGCCAGTAATATCGGAGCCTGATGCGAGAATATGTCTTTAGGAAACCTGCGTGGCCACATTGGGGGTCGTCATGGAACGTGGAACAAATTTCGGACCGCAGGTGACGTGGAATGACGAGTAGCCACTGACGGCCACCAGGTGTGTAATTTCGTCGGTACAGCACGTCTTCGCGAGTGGTGAAGTGCTCGGCTTGCCGACGCAACGTGCGAGTAGAGGAAGAAGCGGTCCGACCAGCCAGGATGTCCAGAATGGAAGCAAGCCACGGGTCCTTGCGTTGCTCGGATGGCATGTCGGAGATGGTAAGGGTAGTGGTATCACAGATAGCACTTGTGCAGCAGGCAGGGTCCGTAGAGAGGGGCGAGCGGGAGAGGGCGTCGGCGTCCGAGTGTTTGCGGCCGGAGCGATACACCACGCGGATATCGTACTCTTGTAGACGCAACGCCCAGCGTGCGAGGCGACCACTTGGATCCTTTAGTGACGACAACCAGCAAAGGGCGTGGTGGTCCGTCACGACGTCAAAAGGGCGCCCGTACACGTAAGGCCGAAATTTCTCTATCGCCCAAATAATCGCGAGGCATTCCTTTTCTGTGACGGAATAGTTGCTTTCGGCTTTGCTTAGAGTGCGGCTTGCGTAGGCAACGACGTACTCTTGGAAGCCATCTTTCCGCTGCGCAAGAATAGCGCCTAGCCCGACACCGCTAGCGTCTGTGTGGATCTCTGTGGGTGCAGATGGGTCATAGTGTCGCAGAATAGGCGGCGACGTGAGGAGGCGGCGCAGTTCGTTGAAAGCATCGTCACAAGTAGGAGACCATGCCGAAAGATCACTAGAGCCAGCGAGGAGCTTGGTCAAAGGAGCGATGATGGTCGCGAAATTGCGGACGAAGCGCCGGAAATACGAACAAAGACCAATGAAGCTTCGGAGCTGTTTGATAGTAGTCGGTTTGGGAAACGCTGAAACGGCTGTAAGTTTGGCAGGGTCAGGAAGAATGCCGTCCTTCGAAACCACGTGGCCTAGGATCGTAAGCCTTCGAGCGGCGAAGTGGCATTTCTTCAGGTTCAGTTGCAGTCCCGCGGCAGAGAGGCAGGCGAGAACTTGCTCGAGGCGAGTTAAATGGGTCGAAAAATTGGTGGAAAAGACGACAATGTCGTCTAAATAACAAAGGCAAATATTCCACTTAAGGCCTCGAAGGATCGTGTCCATCATTCGCTCGAAAGTAGCAGGGGCATTGCAGAGGCCGAACGGCATGACTGTGAATTCGTAGAGCCCGTCGGGCGTGACGAAAGCTGTTTTTTCTCGATCGGCCTCCGCCATGGGTACCTGCCAGTATCCAGAGCGCAGATCTAAGGAAGAGAAAAATTCTGCTCCCTGTAGGCAGTCTAAGGCGTCGTCAATACGCGGCAGAGGATAGACATCTTTGCGCGTGATTCGGTTGAGACGCCGGTAATCCACGCAGAACCTGATGGATCCGTCCTTTTTCTTCACCAGCACAACTGGAGAGGCCCAGGGACTGCTGGAAGGTTGGATTATGCCACGTTTGAGCATGTCGTCGACCTGTTCATCGATGACACGGCGTTCGGCAGTTGACACGCGGTATGGACGCTGTCGCAATGGTGCCTGCTGACCGGTGTCAATACGGTGAACAACAGCTGACGCTCGACCTAAGGAAGGCTGGTCGTGGTCGAAGGAGGCTCGAAAGCGCTGGAGAAGCTTGACCAGCTCTTCCTGCTGCCCAGGCGTGAGGTTGGAATCGATGGATTTGCAGAGTACATCCATAGGAACATCGGCGTCAGTTGCAGGTGTAATGGTACAAGTCGGTAGTGGTGCCTTGTCTGGAAGCATTGGGTCTTCGAAAATGCAATCCAAGGTCTCGAGGCTCCCCAGACACTCGCCGCGTAGTAGGAGGTACGGACAAGCAGAGACGTTGCACGCGTAAAGTGCCGCGGAACCATTGGAAAAAGTTGATGATGGCAAACGGGAGGACGAAGGTGCGTTGGCGCGCACTAGCTGCGGATGGTTGAAACAGTAGAGTTGAGTTAGTGGCAGCAGGCGAAAACACAGGCACTAGTACGGCGGACAAAGGCGCGATGTGGACGTCAGCTGCGGCAAACACTTTCGGGGGGACTGTGGTCGTCTAGGTCAGGGCACGGCGCCGTCAATGTCAGTTCAGCACGAGCGCAGTCGACGAGGGCCTGATGGGTTGAAAGGAAATCCCATCCTAGTATGACGTCGTAGGACGAGCGGGGCAGAACGACAAACTTGACGGCATACCAAACATCTTGAATAACTACACGAGCTGTGCACTGAGCCGTAGGCGCAATGTAATGTGAGGTCGCCGTCCGCAGGGCAAGATTGGTAAGCGGCGTTGTGACTTTTTCTCAAGTTGCGACACAGTTTTTCACTAATTACAGGAACGACGGCGCCTGTGTCGACAAGTGCACGTACGGCGACACCTTCTATGAGCAGATCAATTTCATTGGGCGGATAAAGAGGAGGTCTTGAAGAGTTCGACGATAACGCAGTTCTTGCCTCCGGAACTGCGGCTATCAGTTTTCCTCTGGTGTGGGGCTAGGGCGGCGATGCATCGGGGAGATGGATCGGCGACGGGGCGAAGATGACCGGCGGGAGTCGAAAGGGCGTCGTGGCGAAAACGAGTCGGTGAGAGGAGAAGAAAGTCGTTGGGGATGCTGGGCAGCTTGATAATTTGTGGAAGTCCCACCATCCTGAGGCTGGAAGTTGCGACGGCGACAGTAGCGTGCTATATGCCCCACAAAACCGCACGCAAAACATATAGGCCGGTTGTCGAAGGTACGCCATGGGCCAGTGACAGAAGGTCCGGAGGGCGCAGTAGGATGGGGCACCGTGTGTGTGGACGGCGTCGTCGTGTAGGACCCGGTAACCCGGTAGGCGCCAGGAACAGGTGGGGGCGGTGGTCTGGAAACGACGGCAGCGTACGTCAGCGGTGTAGTGACAGGCGGCGATGGCGGTAGTGACTGCGCGACTTGGGTCTCAATGACCTGGCGTAGACGTGAGTCTAATGATGTGACTGGCTCGGTTGATTGGGCGACGAGAGAAAGTTGGCGCGCAACTTCCTCGCGAATGAACTGCTTGATCTGTGGCAGTAAAACGGTTGGATCAGCAGGGCCGTCGTTGACAAGGGCGGAAACCTCAGCCGTATCTTCTGCTGCACGGCGCGTTGAGACACGCTGCTTTCGCAACTCGTCATACAACTGACAGAGTTGGACCACGTCGGCGACAGTCTGAGGATTCCGAGCGACGAGCATCTGGAACGTATCGTCGTCGACTCCTTTCATGATGTGCTTGATTTTGTCGAGTTCGGGGAGAGATGGGTCGACGCGCTTGCAGAGAGACAAGACATCTTCGATGTAACTTGTAAAAGTCTCGTCCCTGCGCTGGACTCGACTACGTAGACGTTGTTCCGCGCGAAGTCTGCGCACGGCGGGACGTCCGAAGACCGCGGCGATGGTCGTCTTAAAGGTCGACCAGTTGGTGATTTCACCTTCATGGTTTTTGAACCAGAGGTTGGCCACATCAGCAAGGTAAAAGCGCACGTTCGTGAGCTTGTCGCACTCGTCCCATTTGTTGGAAGCGCTTACTATTTCATAGTCGGCGATCCAATCCTCGACGTCGTGCTCGTCGTTGCCACGAAATATGGGTGGGTCGCGTTGCCGAGGCGCGCCAGTACAGAAGACTGTCGTTGCTGCGGCAGCTTGCGAAGGGCCAGGATCAGTCATGGTGAAAGGCGATGGTAGCGTACGATTGCGAAGTTCCAGGTTGTCGGGAACCCCGGCTCCTCCACCACTTAAAATGGGGGTGTTGTACGTCGAGAAAGGGGTCAGACGTAGCTTCGTGAAAGGCTCTTTATCGGGCAAGTCTAGCTACCGGCGAGCGCGTGCGTGAGCGACAACCACAGCCACCGATCGTCGTCGTCGTCTTCCGTACTAGCGGAGCGTCTGCCATTCACATTCAGTACAATATATATATATATATATATATATATATACATATATATGTATGTATATATATATATATATATATATATATATATATATATATATATATATATATATATATATATATATATATATATATATATATATATATATAGACTTCAATTTATTCCATACATGCAATATCAGCACGGGTGAGAGTAAGTATTTATTAAAAATAGCGCTGTCTCCAAGGCAGTGGCGTAGCCAGGGGGTGGCACACCGGGCACGTGCCCCCCCCCCCCGAAATTTTTTTTTCGCCATGGCATACATAGCAAAAAATGGCCATTTCAAGGTTGTGCCCTCCCCGAAATCAAGGGGGTGCCCCCCCCCCCGAAAAAAATTTCTGGCTACGCCCCCTGCTCCAAGGGCTTGGAGACGGACGTTCACAAGTCATCTTCACGCAACGCTGCAGGCACGAAAGAAAAATTGTGCCTGTCAAAGGCCGCGCAGTCCACGCGCTGTATCTGCTGCATGGACTGCCGAGCTCCGTCCAGCAGCAAAGAACGCCTGTGCTCCTTTTTCGTCACGCCTTGCGGTGTCGCCAATACTAAACCATGGCGTTCGCTTAGGTAGGCCTTCACGTGTGACTTGAATTTTTAGAACACTTCTTCTATTGGGTTGAAGAAGGGACTGTACGCAGGCAGGCACGTGGTAGAGTGCAGTGAGTTAGCCAAAGCCGCCTGCTCTGCCCGAGTGTGAGCAGGTGCGCCATCGAAAATGAAGACAGCTTCTGTGTTTGGCTCATCACGTTCCACACGGGCCGAAACATCACTGAGGAAATCATTGAAAACAGCCCAATGAACTCTGTCCACCGGAGTCCAGGGAATAACTCCATTTGCGGATATGCATGCTATAATGTTCAAGTTCGCTCCCTTCGTCGTCTTGGTCGTGTGCACAGCTGGTTGCCCTTTAGTTGCCCTGCCGAAGTTCCTGGAACACCAGATATTGCAGTTTGTCTCGTCCAAGTAGAAGCGACACACACGCGGTCCATCGGACTGCAGCCACTGGGCGTACAGCTTGCTGCTGTGCTTTACGTCGTCACGTTTGCGGTCTGCGGGCTTCGGCGTCACCAACTTCACTGAGTAGCTGTGGGCATCTATCAAGCGATCAACTGTGCTTGCACTGATTGTTACTCTTGGCATTTTCTCCTCCAGAGCCTCCTTAATCTGCCTTAGAGTAAAAGTACAGTTTTCGTAGACAATTCGTCCTAAAGTACTCACTACGTCATCTCAAACTTCCTTTTAGAACCACCACCATGCTTTGATACTGCTCTGTCGGTAGCGGCAATCGATCTTGCTGTTTTTATGTTGATGCCCAGGGCATCGGCCAGTTGCTTTAGGTCACCACCACGCCTGTAGACGTCCACAATCCTCGCCCTGTCGACCACCGATACTCGGCTGTTTTTTCGACGAGGTTGGTCTGGGTCTTTAAAGCGTGGTCCTCGCTTGCGTCCAGCCATGAGTTGAAGCAAAGCCCTCTTGTCGTCTGGAAATGTTCCCCTCTAATAACACGCGTGTTCCAAGTGACCACCATTCAGCAACACTAGCGTCGTCTGTTACATGAACATGGGTATCTCCCTTCATGCTTTTATAAAAAAAAAACGTAATTTCACATAAACCCAAACAAATACCAGGTTAGTTTTTTTTAATGGTTATTTTTGTTTTCAAGAATGGGTGAATATCGTCTGTCGGTCACCATAGCTCTCACCGGGCTGAGCAGACGACTGCGAACGCTTCTGGCCGTCTGCTAGCAGACGACATGAGTCTAACGAAGTGCCTGATTACCCGGAATAACACAGTAGCGAAGAAGCATAAACTGTCTCGTTGCTTAAACTCTTACCGTGGGCTCTATGAGCAAAGACATTTAGTACCCGAGCTTGTAATTAAACCACACTGCTTTTTTGAATTCTAAGGTATGACACCAAAACGTTTGGGAGAAATACCACTGTACTTCATTGCATAAGCGCTAGCATGCATCGGCAAAAGAAAAATTATTCCTCTCGCCTCATGTTTACATTGTTCCGACATTTAAACCATATAAAATGGGAAACCTTCTGTTTATCATGGATGAATTAAACTGACTGGCACTTGAATTAAAGGTGTTGGCAATTGGATTAAACATGATGGCACTCGGATTAAATTGACTGGCACGCGGTCTATTTGAGCTGGCGCTTGGATTAAATATGTTGGCGCTTGTATTAAATGTTTGGCACATGGATTAATTAATTTGGCGCTCAGATTATTTCAATGGCGTTCGGATTATTTTAGCTGGCACTTGGATTAAACTGAGCGGGAAAACCAGTAGTCTGCGGCGTTCG